>RPOG01004430.1:0-35000 GCA_008086565.1 Thalassoma bifasciatum | reverse complement strand
TTCTTATCAGTTTAATATCTGATACGTCCCCCACCCGGGGACCATATATTAAATTGATTTTTGGAGCCTGGAGATGGGAAAGGGGCTTGCTCCGTCCACTCCACGCATCGACCTGGTATTGCAGTACATCCGGGAACGGTGCACCCACCCCAACACTGTTGTCAAAGGAAAAGCCCAGGAAAAGCCCAGGAAGGAGCAGCGCCTGCTTTGCGTGAACGGCTGCAGAGCGTGGAGCGTAAGCCCTGCGTCAGTGGCCGATGGACGTGACTGACTCGAAAGCCGTGTCTGGCTACGAATGGGTTTGTTGATGCTGTTTGTCGGAGATTGAGTGTGTAAAAGTTGGCCTAAAAGTTGCAGCGACGGCTGCATGTCCACTGGCTGTTCTCAGGACCGCCAGTCAGCGTGCTAGGTCTTTGGACGAGCTCTGTGGCGGCGAGCTGTGCCGGTCATACTTACCTGGCAGGGGAGATACCATGATCATGAAGGTGGTTCACCCAGGGCGAGGCTAGGCCATTGCACTCCGGCCGTGCTGACCCCTGCGAATTCCCCAAATGTGGGAATCTCGACTGCATAATTTCTGGTAGTGGGGGACTGCGTCCGCGCTCTCCCCTGGCAAGATGTGAAAAGATAATGTTGCAGGAACCCTGAGAGAGAGAGAGTGTGATAGGAGGAGCTAGTTCAAAGCCAAACACTACTGCCTCACAGCACAGAGGGTGTAGCCTGCCCACAGGGGAAACGGCCCANAGACAGACAGACAGACAGACAGACAGACAGACAGACAGACAGACAGAAAGAAAGAAAGAAAGAAAGAAAGAAAGAAAAACGTGGTATGAATGGCTTGTGGTTAGTGAGCCGTATGGAGATTCTTTTGTCTTGCAGCCACCACCGTTGCCTGTGAGACAAAAGCAACCATCGAGTAGGCTGGGAGTGAGGACGATGGGCCTTTCTCCTCTGAGAGTTGAGGGTTATCGCTTCTCGGCCTTTTGGCTAAGATCAAGTGTAGTATCTGTTCTTATCAGTTTAATATCTGATACGTCCCCCACCCGGGGACCATATATTAAATTGATTTTTGGAGCCTGGAGATGGGAAAGGGGCTTGCTCCGTCCACTCCACGCATCGACCTGGTATTGCAGTACATCCGGGAACGGTGCACCCACCCCAACACTGTTGTCAAAGGAAAAGCCCAGGAAAAGCCCAGGAAGGACCAGCGCCTGCTTTGCGTGAACGGCTGCAGAGCGTGGAGCGTAAGCCCTGCGTCAGTGGCCGATGGACGTGACTGACTCGAAAGCCGTGTCTGGCTACGAATGGGTTTGTTGATGCTGTTTGTTGGAGATTGAGTGTGTAAAAGTTGGCCTAAAAGTTGCAGCGACGGCTGCATGTCCACTGGCTGTTCTCAGGACCGCCAGTCAGCGTGCTAGGTCTTTGGACGAGCTCTGTGGCAGCGAGCTGTGCCGGTCATGTTTGTATGACCGGCACAGCTCGCCCTACTTCGGTGGTACGAATTTACCTTCTGTTTTGTTTATGACATTAGCATAATGGGCTGTTTGCCCGTTCAGGGATTAAGCCTAGTCTAAGATTAAATCACGTTTTAAACCAGGACTTACCGAAACAGCTTTCTGAGACATGGATTAAAATAGTCTCAGACTTGTCTTAGTCTTGAGTTAAATAATCTCCTTTCTTGAAGGAAGACTAGAGCTAATCCAGGTCTAAATGGCAGCTTTATTTAAACCTGGCCAGGGGCAGGTTTAACTTCAGATTAAAGGCTGGATGCTCCACTGTGCATGGTCAACATAGATTATCTTGACTACATCAATGATGCTGGAAGACCACCACCAAGACCAGAAAGAAGATTTATCAGAGACAGAAGTAACCTTCTAAATGAATTTGATGATATATGTTTCTGTGATTGTTTCCGTATGTGCAAAAATGATGCAGCTGAAATAATTTGTTTGCTTCAGACAAAGATCTCATGTAACTCAGCAAGAGGAACTCCTATACCTCCTTCTTTACTTGTGACCTTGAGGTTTTTGGCATGTGGAACTTTCCACCGTGAAACAGCAGATTTGAGTGGTGTGAGTGTGTGGAGTGTGGAGTGTGGAGTCCACTGTCTGCAAAATAGTGCACAAAGTCTGCAAAGCTCTATGTGAACTGAGAAAGGATTACATCAAGTTCCCAGCTGCTGTTGATCAGGCCATCTACAAGATGCAGTTCTATGAATATGGGAACTTTCCTGGAGTTGTTGGTTGCATTGATGGATGTCATATTCCCATTAAGTGCCCCTCAACAGAAGATGCTGAGCTGTACAGGAATCGTAAAAACTGGTTCTCAATGGATGTTCAAGGTGTTTGTACTCCCACTATGCAGTTCTCAAACATTGTTGCACGTTGGACCGATTCAACACATGACTCTTTACATGGGTGATTCACACACGAGCTGCCTGTGCTCAGTGGTGTAGACAGACTGTCTGTGCTCAGTGGTGTAGACAGGCTGTCTGTGCACCAATACACCGACCGACTGACTGGCTGTCGATGCTTTGTGGCATTGACTGGCCGAGTACATGATTGGCAGCTTGAGTGGGCAAATGAAAATGCCTGTTTGAGTTAGAGGCTAATGCCCAGCATTCACAGGAATTTTCACCCATAATTTTACTGAAGAAAATGAATTTCATTGATGTCCTTGTCATCCAGTCTATGCTGTTGACAGCTGGACTAAGCCATGGAGCCTAGACAGTCAGTCTATACCAGGGCAAAAACAACCTGTGTCACCTATGTGATATATCCATGTACAGCAGGGTCTTATATCCACTCCCTGCCCTCCTCACTCATGGTCAACCTGAGGAATGATTTTTCATAAGTTACTCTGATAGAATTTATTTAAGTTCATTTGAGTACTGCAAACTCACAAAAAATAAGTTAATCAAATCTACTTTATCTGAGTTAACATAAATTATTTTTTGTAAGGCAGCAAGTTTACGTATTTTTTTTAAAGTAAAGTCAACTTATTATAGTTTACAGTGTGTGTGGGCAAACATACTTTTCATATGTTCTGATAAGTTGAATTAGACCACCATAAATAATATAATTTAGTCTTACCTGAAGTTGTTGGGTGGTCCTGCTGGTTACTCTTTCATTTGAGTTGTATTCATTCACATTTGCAGTCCATGCATTTCGTTTTTTGAGTTCTGTGGTTGAATCATGATGTTTATCTTCAATTATAGAATGTTTTGAAATTATTTCCTTCAGAAGCATCTTTTCACTTTCACTGAAATTTTTGGACAGCTTTCTTTTTCCTTAGCCCATGTTCAATCAGACATCAGGCTCCTGTTCCGTACACACAGACTGCTAAATTTATAGTAGGAAAATTCCACCTCGGGTTTTCGGAGCAACCCCACCTTTGCACCATGTGCAGATTGTTAATCTAATCTGGCTTCCAACACATGATCTGACTAGTCCTTGATTACCTTGGTCACACACTCCATAGTCTAGAACTAGTTAATCTGAAGTTAAGTCGCAACTCAGAAAGCAATGGGATTAGTGGGGATTAAGTTAGACCAGATTAGCTTAGTCCTGGCTTTATTTAAACCCTGAACGGGAAACCGGCCCAATGTGTCTACTCAGTCAGCTCTACAAAGACGACCACTTGTGAAGGTAAGATCTAANCCATGTTCAATCAGACATCAGGCTCCTGTTCCATACACACAGACTGCTAAATTTATAGTAGGAAAATTCCACCTCGGGTTTTCGGAGCAACCCCACCTTTGCACCATGTGGTCTAACAATTAGATTAGACCGAAGGTTGTGTACTAGACTGATCAGGAACTAATGGAACCAGTGTGTGAGGTATCAGATCTTGATCAATTAGACTTCAATTCAGCGTTGAGTCTTTCGTTACCCTAATCACCCCTAATTCAATCTGGTCATTAGCTTAGTCCTGGCTTTATTTAAACCCTGAACGGGAAACCGGCCCAATGTGTCTACTCAGTCAGCTCTACAAAGACGACCACTTGTGAAGGTAAGATCTAAGGGCCGGTTTCCAGTTCAGGGATTAAGCCTAGTCTAAGATTAAATCACGTTTGAAACCAGGANCAGACTGCTAAATTTATAGTAGGAAAATTCCACCTCGGGTTTTCGGAGCAACCCCACCTTTGCACCATGTGCAGATTGTTAATCTAATCTGGCTTCCAACACATGATCTGACTAGTCCTTGATTACCTTGGTCACACACTCCATAGTCTAGAACTAGTTAATCTGAAGTTAAGTCGCAACTCAGAAAGCAATGGGATTAGTGGGGATTAAGTTAGACCAGATTAGCTTAGTCCTGGCTTTATTTAAACCCTGAACGGGAAACCGGCCCAATGTGTCTACTCAGTCAGCTCTACAAAGACGACCACTTGTGAAGGTAAGATCTAAGGGCCGGTTTCCAGTTCAGGGATTAAGCCTAGTCTAAGATTAAATCACGTTTGAAACCAGGACTTACCAAAACAGCTTTCTGAGACATGGATTAAAATAGTCTCAGACTTGTCTTAGTCTTGAGTTAAATAATCTCCTTTCTTGAAGGAAGACTAGAGCTAATCCAGGTCTAAATGGCAGCTTTATTTAAACCTGGCCAGGGGCAGGTTTAACTTCAGATTAAAGGCTGGATGCTCCACTGTGCATGGTCAACATGGATTATCTTGACTACATCAATGATGCTGGAAGACCACCACCAAGACCAGAAAGAAGATTTCTCAGAGACAGAAGTAACCTGCTGAATGAATTTGATGATATGTTTCTGTGATTGTTTCCGTATGTGCAAAAATGATGCTGATGCTCTGTGGCATTGACTGGCCAAGTACATGATTGGCAGCTTGAGTGGGCAAATGAAAATGCCTGTTGGAATTAGAGGCTATTGCCCAGCATTCACAGGAATTCCAGTCTATGCTGTTGACAGCTGGACTAAGCCATGGAGCATAGACAGTCAGTCTATACCAGGCCAAAGACAGCATGTGTCACCTGTGTGATATATCCATGTACAGCAGGGTCTTATATTCACTCCCTGCCCTCCTCACTCATGGTCAACCTGAGGAATGATTTTGCATAAGTTACTCTGATAGAATTTATTTAAGTTCATTTGAGTACTGCAAACTCACAAAAAATAAGTTAATCAAATCTACTTTATGTAAGTTAACATAAATTACTTTTTGTAAGGCAGCAAGTTTACATATTTTTTTAAAGTAAAGTCAACTTATTATAGTTTACAGTGTGTGTGAGCAAACATACTTTTCATATGTTCTGATTAGTTCAATTAGACCACCATAAATAATATAATTTAGTCTTACCTGAAGTTGTTGGGTGGTCCTGCTGGTTACTCTTTCATTTGAGTTGTATTCATTCACAATTGCAGTCCATGCATTTCGTTTTTTGAGTTCTGTGGTTGAATCATGATGTTTATCTTCAATTATAGAATGTTTTGAAATTATTTCCTCCAGAAGCATCTTCTCACTTTCACTGAAGTTTTTGGACTGCTTTCTTTTTCCTTCGTCCATGTTCAATCAGACATCAGGCTCCTGTTCCGTACACACAGACTGCTAAATTTATAGTAGGAAAATTCCACCTCGGGTTTTCAGAGCAACCCCACCTTTGCACCATGAGCAGATTGTTAATCTAATCTGGCTTCCAACACATGATCTGACTAGTCCTTGATTACCTTGGTCACACACTCCAGAGTCTAGAACTAGTTAATCTGAAGTTAAGTCGCAACTCAGAAAGCAATGGGATTAGTGGGGATTAAGTTAGACCAGATTAGCTTAGTCCTGGCTTTATTTAAACCCTGAACGGGAAACCGGCCCAATGTGTCTACTCAGTCAGCTCTACAAAGACGACCACTTGTGAAGGTAGGATCTAAATGTATTGTGTTGTTTTGGTCGTTTGAAAGACATAATCCACATCTTCACTCTTTTCCTTGATCAGCTTTGCTCATGCTATCAACTTTGCCTGTGTTTTTCTACACAAATGTCTGTAGATAGAGCGGCATGAGAGTTGCTCTCTCAGTCAGGTTTGCATAAGCACTTCCTGAAAGAGGCAGGGGGAGCTTTACCTCTTTGACATATTCGAATGCAGACGCTGCAACAGCTTGAGTAGGAATTTCATGAAGAACAGGTGTTTTCTTCTGGCCGAAATTCATGATCCCAGATTTTTTTTTTGTTTTTTTGGGGGGAAAAACAGCCACATTCATAACTTTGGGACATCCCACTTCTGCATCAACTGACTTATAACTGTTTTCAAAAGTATACTATAGCACCTTTTATCAAGGGGCTCTCATTGTAAAATGTTACCCTCAAAACTTTTTAGTTGAATAAAAAAGAAAAAAAAAATGTTGGATCCTGTCAAGAAGAATGTAACTGCTGACATCCTTGGTGTAATCCTGGTGAACAGGGCTCAAACATTCCTCCCACAGAGTCACTCCTCTTATCCTCTGTGTTACAGCAGCAGACAGACTCTGTGTGGACATGTGGTTAAAGGTCATGCAGGTCGATATAAAGCCAACAGGTTTCAGTGGATTACTGCGCTGATGTCTTCTCTGTGTTTGATGATACAGTAGGTTCAAAAGCTCCTGATGACTCTTCAAAGAGACCTGTCTGTGTCGGCCCCCCGGGACCTGACCCCGCCCTGCTGATCCAACACAACTGGTACGAGCTCAGGTACAAGATGTAGTTCTTTATCACAGGGTGATAGGAATCCTAACAAACTTCAACCTCATGAACTTTTTACATCCATGACCTGCATCAACATGTCCTGTACCAATACTCAGATTCACAAACATGATTTAACACTTTAACTTCCTAACCACCAAATGGTTCAGCACATCTTGAGTTATTATATTTCACTAAGAGGAGTCTCTCAATGAACTTAAACTGTTTTTTTTCTTTTTTTTTTTTTTTTGTTGCACAACCACGGTTGAGTTGTTGAGATAACATATTGAAGACATAAAATGTGTCTTTGTTTTGTGCTGCATGCTAAATGGATGCATCATTCATTCACAAGTAAAAACCAATGTAAGAATTATTTTTTTAGTCAAGATGAACAACTTTGAAGTTTTTCCTTGTTTCATGCAATAGTTTGAAATAGCATTTCTCTAGATTTTTTGGAAAACTTACAGATATTAAAACAGTTCAATGCCTGGATATTTATGAGAAATTAATTTCTTTCTAACTTGGCATTTGATGTGACTTTGTCGAATTTGTGTGAAATTTCATACAATAACCACAAGTGACACTTCAGCCATTTAGTGGAGGGCAGTATTTTAAAAACTAAGGTTATTTAGATAAGAAAAAAAAGATTGTGGTTGTCACTCACTCATTGCAATAAGAAATGCAAAAAAAGAATGTTTCTACTCCTTTTTGGGGTTGTTTAAGGGTTAAAGCATTTTTGGCTGAGTTTCTTTCAGAGAAGGTCGACTTCACGGATAAATGTGCAGACGGAAACAACTGAAAGCATTAATTTGTAAAAGGATAAAGCACATGAGCACAGAGCTGTGATGTAACATGATTCTGTTGTCTTACAGACGTGTGTCGAGCTGTGAAAACAGCCAGGTACAGGAGAAACCTTGGCTCTGAGAGTGAAGACACTGGAAACTCCCAGTTACATATCGCTCATGCAAAAGGGACTGACCTCCACAGGGCAGCTCACATGTCTATTCTTTTCTCACACACATGGACACACTCACCATGTTGCCCATGTGTAGGTATTTAAGGCCCAAGTGTGCATGAACTTGCTGGTAAGCATTGATTGAGAAAGCTATGAGTGGCCTTGACGTGTGGAAAAAACCTCTTCACTTGGAAAGCCAAGGTAAGAAACAAACTTATCGGTTTCCTCTCAACCAAAATGCTTAACCCACACTAAAATAAAAACACTATCTTTTCACTGGAATCTAAAAGTGTATCATTCTGATTCCATTTCTTTTCACTCTACAAGCCAAGACAGGCATTGTTTTTGTTTCTTAAATCATAAAATATGGCATTTTTCCAGACTTTTGAAGTGACACCCTCTCTATTTTAGGAGCAGACTTGATAAAGCTTATAGTTCGAGCTCGAATGGGTCTGAACCAGGTCTGCGGCTTTAGGGCTAGACAGTTGGGGGGGAAACTGACACACTAGGCTTCTGTTTTCATTTCTCCTCTATCTTTCAGTCTACCTTTTATCTTAATGCCCCATTATAGTTATTAACCATGATCCTCTGGGAGTCTCTGAGCTTGTTTGTAGGTTCATCTTGATTGTTGCTGTGGATCTACCAGCTGACGTGGAACAACCTGACTTTAGCTGCTATAGCTTTTGATTTTTGATTTTTTTTTTTGGTCAATCTTTGTCAGTGTCTCTGTGTTTGCATCCCTCTCTGTCAGTCTCTCTATGACTGTTTTCGAATTTGCCTACTACTTACATTTTGTTTCAGTATGTAATAAGCACTGTTTACTGCATACTGTATTTGAATGTAGTATGAAGTATGACAGTTCTGTTTGGTCTGTTTTGTAGTTTGCTACTCTGGTTTCCAGTTTGAGGAATACAAGAGTAAAGCTGCTGGATTTTTTTCTTGACTATATTATAAGTTATTATCATTATCATTAGGGCAACTTATTTATTGAATTAATAAATTCTCCAGAAAGACACCTATAAATTTTGGAGGCAAAAGTTAGAATTTTAGGGTTTGAAAAGTCTCATATAATCTGGAGTGAATAAACTTTTTTATATTTAGAGATGATGGAAAAGCTGCTTCTGATAATGCAGGTATGATTTCAAGTGCATTAATAGGAAAATGTATACAATGTAAGCACCCAACTTAAAATATGTTTTAGGGCTTACACTTGAATATTTCTGCTGCTTCACCCAAACTTTCTCTGGTTTCCGTCATTTTCAATTCAGACCAGCAACCAGGGGCTTTGCATTGTGGGAAACAGTATGCCAGGTGGACTGGTCCAATGCATACTGAGAAATTTTCCCAGATCAGTAGGTCATCTGGGAAGTTTTGGCATACTGCAACTTTCAGTTGTTTGCATACAGCAAACTACATTTTGGGCAAATCGGTACATACTGCTTGTAAAGTATGCAAATGCAAAAACAGCCCCCCTCTCTCTCTCTCTCTCTCTCTCACCCCAACACAGTCGAGGCAGTCTGTCCGAGGTTTCTGCCTGTTGAAGGGAGGTTTTTCCTTGTCATTGTAACTTACTAAATGCTGCAAAGGGTCTATAAATGGTGAGTTAAGATAAGATAAGACTTGTTATCTTGTCTTGATGTTGGGTCTCTGTTAATAAAATAACATACAAATCTACTGACATTAACAGGTTCAGATCTGTTAATGTTTTGGAAAGTGTCCTGAGATAACGTTTGCTATGATTTCACACTGTATAAATAAAAATTGTTCAATCAATTTACTGACTGTTGGACAGGGATTCTCCCCCATTTTTATGTTATTCTGCTTCTTAAGAGGTTGAGCGTGGTGCAGAGTATGAAAGAATCAAATCCTCCTCAAAAAGTAATGTTGGAATATATAGAATCCTCATTAGCATATAAAGAGTGTTTGCTGGTCTGAGAGTTGACCTTCTTTGTGGTTGTGGACACAGTGGGTGCTGTGATAAATTTCCCAGCACTCTCTTGTATAGTTGGAGTAATAATGGGGAGTAGCAACAGGGTCAACCGAGGAGGCCTTGGTTTTGATTTGGTGTGAGACTTTGCTTCCAGAGAATGCAGAATCTCACTGAACACAAACAGAAGGTTGTGCTGTGTGAAACAGTGAAATCAATGATGGGCTCAATATTAAAGACTGCAGTCTGACACACAGGCTTCCTAACACTTCAAGAGAGGGGAAGTACGTGGTTAGCAGGTACCTGGAAATTAACACACTGACCTTTAACTTAACTGGTATTGAAAAGGCAGAGGGGTCAGGGTCGACTCTATATCTGGGTCCTGCTTTATAAGCATTTGGATTACAGTCTGTGAATACCAGGTAGAAATCTCAGGAATGTTCCTCCAGGTTATTTTAGCCCGCAGCAATCAGGTTCTTATCAACTGTGTGCACAAAGCTGACATTTTCACCGAGAGGCAGACGCTCTGCTGTCATTTAGTCAGGTGTTTCGGCTTAAAGAGGGACTCTATTAATTGACTTTCAGTCCTTCTCAAACATCTTTAGATTATCATTAAATCTTACCCAATAACATATTTTTACTCATGTATATTTAAAGCTAATCAAGGATTTCTTCTGTGTTTCAACAGCTGTTTTTAACTGGATATCCACTGAAAGTCCCCAGTTTACAGGGTCACTCTTTAATTATGAACACCGGGAGCTGACAGAGACACATTAACACTATCAGGCTCAAGAAAGAACATTAAGGATTATTAAACCAAGTCAATCACAGCTGGGGGTCATCCTAGTATGGGCGAACAGAGGGACTTAAGAATACTGTGAGTGCTCCACCAATCAGATACATTGAGTTTACAAGCCCCACCCTCCACATTTCCTGGGTATCTGGAAGGTACCATGCAAAGGACGGACTGTTTTCAGACAACCAGCACCTCACAGCTTCCCGGGCTCTAAAGATCTGATACTAATTTCTTGGTCCATGACACCTTGAGAGGTTTTGAAGAGTCCAGGTCTAATCCACTAACTTTCCACTCTAGTGGCCCTTGTGCTGTTCTGGTTCAGTGTTCATTTGGCACCAGCTCTGAACTAGCTCTGGATCTGGCTTCGTGGACAAGGGATAAATGGGTAGATAGTAGGGGTGTGATGATACACTCAGCTCACGAGACTAGATGAGACATGATACTAGGTTCACGAGATCGAGATGAGATTTTCACATTACTTTTAAGAATACCAATTATTTCCCCTACACTGTAAACTATAATAAGTTGACTTTACTTAAAAAAAATACGCAAACTTGCTGCCTTACAAAAAGTAATTTCTGTTAACTCAGATAAAGTAGACTTGATTAACTTATTTTTAGTGGGTTTGCAGTACTCAAATGAACTTAAATAAATTCTATCAGAGTAACTTATGCAAAATCATTCCTCAGGTTGACCATGAGTGAGGAGGGCAGGGAGTGGATATAAGACCCTGCTGTACATGGATATATCACATAGGTAACACAGACTGTCTTTGCCCTGGTATAGACTGACTGTCTAGGCTCCATGGCTTAGTCCAGCTGTCAACAGCACAGACTGGATGACAAGGACATCAATAAATTTCATTTTCTTCTGTAAAATTATGGGTGAAAATTCCTGTGAATGCTGGGCATTAGCCTCTAACTCAAACAGGCATTTTCATTTGCCCACTCAAGCTGCCAATCATGTACTCAGCCAGTCAATGCCACAGAGCATCGACAGTCAGTCGGTCAGTC
Source organism: Thalassoma bifasciatum (assembly GCA_008086565.1). Lineage (NCBI taxonomy): Eukaryota > Metazoa > Chordata > Actinopteri > Labriformes > Labridae > Thalassoma > Thalassoma bifasciatum. Next base: position 23,639 of record RPOG01004430.1, on the reverse strand, counting down.
GGTCGGTGCCTTGGAGCACAGACAGTCTGTCTACACCACTGAGCACAGGTAGCTCGTGTGTGATTCACCCATGTACAGCAGGGTCTCATGTCAGCTGTGTACCCTCCTCACTCATGGTTACAGGGTTTGGTTATCAACTTTTGATAGGTTACTGCCGTGACATGAGTTGTCAGAACTTGGTTCTTTTCAGCTTTAACAACTTCAAGTTTGTGGTCAACTTTACTTGGAAATTTTGAGCCAATCGGTTTCCTAAATGTTTCAAGTAACGTCAACACAAGACAGTTGTCTTTACTAAGTTTAAGTAAGTAGACTCAACAGAGTGAGCTAAAATTCGTTAAGGTAACTTTTTTTTTAAGTAAGATTTACTATAACATTTTACAGTGTAGGTATCCGAAGTGCTGCCACCAGTGTTGCCAGATCTCACGATGGAAATAAACGACCAGCTTTAACAATGCAAACCCAACAGGTGACCAACCAGATTGTGTAAATGAGAGATCTCTCGATAACAGTATGACTAAACATTTCTTTTTGTTTGCAGTAAAGTTACAGTCAAAGTAGTCGACATGAAATTTTGAAGAATGCTACTTTTTAAACTTTGAAAGAAAATACATACTCATTTTGAATAAAAAACAGCAAAATTATGATTAAAAGTCAACAAAGTGAGTTTGAATAACATATTTTTCTGACATTTTAAAAGAGTTATAAATAATAAATGATTAAAATAATAAGTTTATTAATAATTTGTGTGAGGTAGAGGCAACATGCCCATGTGAGGCAGCCAGACAAGGCCATGGGGCATGTACAGCCAGTTAATGCCTTGGAGCACAGAGAGCCAGTCTACACCGCTGAGCATAGGCAGCTCGTGATTCACCCATGTACAGCAGGGTCTCATGTCCACTGTGTGCCCTTCCCACAATTATGGGGTTTGGTTATCAATTTATTTGATAGGTTACTGCAATGACATGAGTTGTCAGAAAGTAGTTCTGTTCAGCTTTAACAACTTAAAATTTATGGTCAACTTTATTTGGCAATTTGGAGGCAAGGAGTTCCCTAAATTTCTCAAGTAAAGTCAACAAAAAAAGTTGTCTTTACTAAGTTAAAGTGAGTAGACTCAACAGAGTGAGCTAAAATGAGTTAAGGTAACTATTTTGTTTCAGGTAAGATTTACTGTTACATTTAACAGTGTATGCAAGTCTTCCACTTTTTATTATTGTAATTGTCTTTTTTTATGTTGCTTATGTGTCGATGTGTTATTTTCCTTAATCCCAAACTGTGCCCCACAGGGGCCTAGTCTGGTATTTTTTCCCCCTCCTCCTCCCTCTTGTACATCCCTTTTCTCATCTAACAAAACAGGGTGCTGAGCATCCTTGCTGTCCCGACAGTTCTTTCACTTCTGTCGTGGCTATATTATATGTCACTGTCTATTTATGTTTATTGGGGGATGAAACTGAAATATAATTGTGTCGCTCTGAAACATGTGCAATGACAAACGACGCATTTTGAATCTTACAACTTGAATCTTGAAAAAACAAAATAAAATAAAGTCTTAGAAGAAAAAAAAAAACATGCTTTTGCTCATGTTGATCAATGTAAGATCACAGTTGAATTTCTCTGTTATGCTAATTTGGATTCTTGAATTGGGTGGACTCCTGTGTTGATGATGCAAGAAAACCAACGACTGACTAAAATAGTTGTAGCCCAGAGTAATTACGGCTGAGTGCATTGTTCATTTAAGTCGTTAAAAGAGACTGACCCAGGCTAAACTCTCTGCTGCCTCTACTTTCACTCTCTCTTTGATCTCTCCTGTCAGTCCCCAAAGTTTACAGAGCGGCTGGGCCTCATTAAATTGATGCAGTACCCCATTAACTCCACATTAACATGAGGCACATCATAGAACAAAGACAATCTGTCCTGATTGTGGTGAGGAACGTCTTTGTAAGCAGGAACAGAGGAATTACTCCGCTGCACTGATATCTAAAAGCAGTCCCACAGGAGGCTGAACTGACACTTTCTATTACTTTGAAGAAACTGCTCACAAGAGTCAAAGACGTTATAATGCTTTCACATAATGCAAACTGTTTCAAATAAAAGTCAGAGTGAGACATCGCTTCAGAATCCAATTCTCTGGCTGCTCATTTGATCTTGATGTTACCATCACAACACTTCGATTGTATTAAACCAGCTACATGGCTTCGGATCAGGGGTTGGATTTTAATCAAGGTGAAGGCTCAGCTACAGGCTCACCTGACCTGTTCGATCCATGCTGTCGGTGATAAATCCACAACACACAAACACACACACATATCGGGTTGTCTACCAGAGGAATATGTCAGTCTGCAGCTTGATGGCAGCTCAAACGTGCTGGTAATATGAAAAGCTCTCTTGAATCTAAGTATTGTTTGGTTCTGAATTGTAGGTGGGAAATGTATTTATTGCCAACATTTTGTCCCATTCATTGTTGCATTTCATAATAAAAGAGTCTTTTTTAAACATCCCACCTAATCCTGGCCTGTGTACCATACTGTGTTTTAGAGCTTACAACTTAAGAACCACAGTGTCAAAATTCATCGGTGACACCCCATTTGAAACATTAAAGTCTCTAGTTTCAGAAAATTTCATGTTCTAGTGGCTAAAGTCCACATCAGGATAAATGCAGCTGGAACACTTTAGTTCTCTATTTCTTTTGTAACCATCACTGAAAACCAATAACTTCAGTATTTTTTACACAAGACATACTCACTGTCCACGCCTTCGTCCGGAGACTCCATGCAAACAAAATCAGCTTAGTCAGTGCTCAGTGTCCTCTTTTGTAGTCAACTTTGCTCACTTTGTAAAAACGGTTTGCTAAAAATCATTAAATTGTAGCTCCCGGTCAAGGATTGTACCTCCTCTGTTGAAGAATATGCATGGCAATAAATAGGTCTGATCATGATTTAAATGGCTACAACTGGCTTTGTGTGAAGGGTAAGGGGATTGGCTACTGTAAGAGTGATCGACAGAACTGTAAGCAAACAAACATCCCTCTAATATAGTTTTTACGCAAGACCACAATGCCTGATTGGCAACTCAAGCAGGGAGTGCTTGTTGGCTATCACAAGCTGTCCTGGGATGAAAACTCAACTCAATACAATGGGGCCACTTTTTGTCTTACGGCTAGAACCCTAAGAAAAACAAACACACCCAGCTTTGCCAGATTGACATTGAGGAGGAAATGCTCTAAGACTGTGAAGCTGCTGTTATTGATGAGAACGGACACGACAGACAGACAAACAACGGACTTTACAGGAGAAATTTCACCACTTGGAATAATTTAGTTTATTTATTTCAAGAACAATGTGCAGTTACATTAAAAAAATGGCTGCACCAGATTTAGCAAAATGCTACATTCCATCTGTAGTCCTTCATTAACAACATAAAGGACAACAATAAATACGACAATCAATACATTAATACATTTCACCAAATACCTGTCTGACCCATTAGTGCTCACAAGTCTGGTGCTCGAAAAGCCGATCTTTAACGGACCTTGAGAAGCTGTAAAAATCAGCTGTGTTCTTTAAGATGTCTGGAAGCCGGTTCCATTCTTTGATAGCTTTAAACGAAAATGCAGATTGGGCATATGCAGATTTTCTTTTTGGCACATTGCGATCACTGCTTGATACAGATCTTAAAAGGAACCCTGGCTACCAGAACGTCATTTTCCTAAACGATCAGTGTTTTTATCAGCTACAAAAGAACGATAATAAAATCTCTCGAAATATCTTAGTTTGTATAAAATTTGAAAAAATATTTTCACCTGTAGGCCGCCATTGTTGTTTACGCCGCAATAACGTCTGTGTAGTGACGTCATATGGTTGCACCGGGCTCGATCTCATACAGGATCATATAAGTCCTGGAGCGGACTTCAGTGGTTTCCTGAGGAAGTTTTGTGGGTTTGTGTTGGAAAATAGTCGGCACAGCATTTGGCTTTAGTCTCCGTTTATAATGACCCACACCTGTCAGCTCTTTCATCAGCATGGGCCGGCTAAATGCAGCAAATGCTTCTGGGGAGAAGTGGCCAGAACATAGCCGCGGCTCCATAGGAAGTTTACGCCCACACTGAAAAGTGCACCCAAAAGCAGCCACATGTGGCATTATGATGTTTTTTTCCCTCCTCAAACCTTGTGACTTACAGCGACTAGTAGTGAGTAAACGGAGAAATCCAGATGCTCGGCACCAAGCAACCAATCTACGTCATCAACCCAGAATGCATTGCGGCAGTAAAAAAAATGGCTGCGCCCGAAGGATAGAAACTGTGTTTTGAACTGTTTTTTTAAAGAAAAAACAATTCGTTATGTCTTTTAACAACAAATTCTAATTTGAGACAAACATTTAAGCATATACATGCCAATTTGTCCTTACAGTTCCTTTAAGACTCTGTTAGTTTAGAGCGTAGCTGAACAAAAGCTTTTATGAACCAGTCTAATATCGGAGTATCTGATCAGATAATCAAAACTTAATATATTGTACTTCTCTAATATTTTGCAGTGGTGATATCTACGAGTCTTTTTGGCAAGAACTTTAAGCGCCTGGTTATGCAATGATCTTATAGGGTTGTAAATTGCTTTCGCCTGAGACCATGAAGACATGCAGTACAGAATATGTGACATTATCATGGCATTAAAATAAGATCTTGCCACCTCCATTGACAAGGAGCCCCTAATGTGTCGAAAGTTGGCAAAATTGTATTTCAAAGTGTGACATATCTTTGTAGCATGTTACTTAAATGTCAGTTTGGGGTCCAAAATTACACCCAGATACTTTACTTGATCAACATTTTTAATCATGTCGCCATTTACGTGAATACTTGGAAGAATGCTGTGACTTTTTTTGTTCGAGAAGTACATTGTGACCGTTTTCTCCATATTCAACGCGAGGTCATTCCTCTTTGATGAAACAACACTTTTGATATGTTTGAACTCTGGATTCCAGTGGTGGAAAGGAGAGTGAATATTCAGGGTACGGGCTACGAATGTGAAACAATGACCTCAAACAGGTTGGACGTCCCAGTTGTTGGGATCACTATTGAATCGATTCTTTCACTAATTATATTTTTTTGGTCAAGTAAACTGTAAAACAAACTTAGTGACTGATGTGAAGATGTGAAGAATCTAAGCTTTCTAACATGATCACGCTTTCTGTTGTTTGACAAAGGTGTTACACTTTGATGACGTCATATGATATGAGTGGTAAAGGGATACATATGTACTTTAACCCTGTGGTGCATAGTGCTCACTACAGTGGACACCTATTTAAGTTATTTACTCCTAAATTCAATGGTACATGTGGTGAATATTCATATTAGCCTGTACCAGGATGTTTTTATTCTTCATAGGGCCTGAAACATATCCAAACATTTTTCCAAACATGTTTTTTAAAAAAGTTAAAAACAAACATTTGAGGGTGAAAAAGCTTATAAACTATGAATAATTCAGTGTTAAAATGGATGAAAGAGCATTAAAATGTTTTCCAAAGCATTTAAAAGAGATAATTCATGAAATTACCAAAAGAAAATAAAAAATAGAAAAGAAGTCAAACAAACAAACAAAAAAAGTCATGTTGACATTAAGTTCACACTGTTTTATGTTGAATGCTCAGTTACAAATATTTGTTGGAAAAAAATGGCTTTTTCTTGCCTTAAGACAAATAAAAACATTCAAGGGAAAAATCATGACACTGACTTTCATAATTCATGCAAAAAAAAAAAAAAGTATATATCAAGGTGTTAATCTTGGACCTTCATTACTCTTATTGATCTGTTTGTGTTGAAAACCCCAGTCTGAACACAGAACTGTCTGTGTTCACACACTGATCTTTGATGAGGCTCTGACCTGTCATCTTTGACATTTGGATCCATTAAGAGCTGCAGCTCTTCTGTCTGTGAGGTGAAGTCAGTGTGTTTACTCCACTGGCCCGTCTGCTGTCACTCTATCCCTGAGTGAACTCCCCCACTCTTCACTACCTGACTTAAACTCTAGATCAAAACAATCATCCAGAAACACAGCAGGGGAGCAGCTGACCAAACCGCCGCATTTGTTTGTACTCCACAAACAGACAGGAGATTGATTTCCATCTTTTCATCCCACCTTCAGATAGAAAAAGCATTCCTTTTAAGCAAACCTTCAGTGAACACGAACTGTTGGGTCAGCTGACAGACTGAGGGGAATCGATGGGTGGAATCAGACCATCAGTCAAATGAGCCGACTGCCTGAACGAGCAATTGACCACACATCCTGTGCACACGGCGGGCTGCAGAGGGAGACGTCTTCTTTCATTTTTTGGCCTTTTCCCTCATCGACAGGGCCTAATAAACTGCGCACATGAAGAAAACAAAGAGCTGCGGAGCGGTAATGGATTATAAAAACAGACGACGGAGAGGAGAGGGGGAAGAAGAAAGAGGAGAGGAAAAATCCATGATGGTTAGAGAGGTGAGCGGAGTACACGGGGGCCATGTTAATGAAAGGGCATTTATCACCATTAGAGCGGTGATGGACGCTGGCACATCTGTCCCTCCCCATGGAAGGGAGGCTCAGCTACAAGGCCTTTGGCAGAGAGAGAGAGAGAGAGAGAGAGAAAGAGAGAGAGAGGGAGCAGGACGAGAGGACAGTGTGCACTTTCCACAGCATTAATTACCTTTCGATAATCAAAGACATATCAGGACAGGAGCTGGCACACAACCCATCAGTGTCTCCATGGAGTCATCACACACACACACACACACGCATACTCATCTACTCAAAGCCAGAGTAATATTGTTCAATCTGTGCACAGACTTACACGCAGAGAGGAACAGGAAGTACGAGTGGAGAGGTGTGCAGTGGACAGAAACACTGATTTTCAGTGGAAAAAGGATGAAGAAGAAGAAGAAGAGGATATCAGACCGAGCAGAAATCATCCCTCACCACCTCTGAGCTGTAATTTAGTCTCACGTTAAAGAAATGATGATATAACATAAGCTCTGTCGTTTCCCATTAGCGGACAAACTTATCAAACCAACCAACTAACTAATTATAAACCCAAGAGGATGAATCGTAATCAAACTGTCAGACTCTGACAGCGAAGAGGAAGACATGCTCAACCAGGTGCTGCATTGATTTATAACAAACACTTCAGCTCATTTGACTTCACCATCAGAGGTTCAATGTGAGTAATAACAAGTCTGTTAGCGTATTCAAAGAAGGTTCAAGTGAGAGTATTGTGTTTGTTAGTCTTTATTATGTCCCCCTGGTCCACCGTAGTATCTTTACATGATTTACAGCCTGGTGTTTTAGAAAACTTATTTCAGCCCATGTGATTCAGTTTGTTAGGCTGTTGCCTCTTTAGGCTGCGTTATACTTTCTGCACGAACGTGAGGTGAGGAAAAATGACGCCCCAGGTCCACATGAGAGAAGGCGTGTGGCTTTAACACTGAGTATGCGAGAATGTAGTTATGTGCAGATCAATGCTGAAATATCAATAGTACTGATACCAGCTCTTTATGCTCCAGTATCCTCAAATCAAAATATCAATACTGTTTTTTTAATTTGAAGTAATGTTAAAAATTAACAGGAAAACATTGGAAAGAAACTCAATTATAGAGCTCTCGTTTGAATCATACACAGTTGGTATGATGTGTAATCACAGCAGCTGCTCAGTCAGTCACTTAGTCTGAAAACACAACAAGAGTGTAAACATAGTCATGTATGGAGTTATTTCAGTTCCTAGACTTATTCAGGTGGGGTTTCTATAGAATTGATAATTTTAATTGAATTACATTGAGAAATTTGTGATAGGTTATTAAGAGCAATTGCAATCAAAAAAGCCATGGTGAACTTGGAAGAATTCTAGAAAAAAATGGGAACATTAACATTTTATCTATAGGTCCATTGTTAATAACACAAGTTATTTACACCAGTATTGGATTGGTCGGGAAATCAGCTGTATCGAACATCATTACTAGAATGAGTCAAAGGTAGAGTATGCAGAATTCTCATAACAATTGAAAATTTAGTTTTTACAGTAATAATCCTGCTCAATCGTCGTCTCTGGACCTCTGTACTTGAGTGACAGTGTCTGTGTGTGCCTCACCCCCTTATAGACCCCCTCCTCATCTGTTTTGTTAATATTATGCTGGACTCAGGATGCTTCTGGGCTGAGAGCAGGAGTTTTTATTGGTGATGATCAGCAAATCATGGTGCGCCCAGTGTACGTGTGACTTGATAGTGAGTGGGTGAAGTTATCCTGATCGCAACACAAGAAAGAATGATTCTATATCTGTAGCGTATCTCATTTACCTGCAGAAAGTCAGGTGTACAGTTCTTGAGTTTCCCTCACGCGATGCTGCAGGTGCTGGCAGGGCTGTTTTTTACTGTCTATGGTGTGTTCGCGAAGCTACAACTGTCAGCCATGCTAGTAGCTACGGTCGAGGGCAGTGAGCATGCACTGCAGCAGACCCTGAGCCACAGAAGAGGAGACCAGTTTGGATCCTGTTTGTAAACAGAGAAACAAAACCTATTGAACATTTCTGCATGCTTCACCTTTAAGCTCACTTTTTGTTTTAAGTAACATTCACAATACATTTTCGAGTGTAGCTGGACTGATGCATTGGTTTCAGAGCAGGAGACTGAACCTACTACTGACCATGTTCACTTATTCTGCCTCTTCTTCTTTAAATGCCCAGTGGTGGGGAGACTGTGTTGGTTTCTGATTGTTTCAAGTGAGCTTCACTCCATATTAAATAATCTTCACTCAAAACGCTGAGTATTTTGCGTTTTTCACCATGCAAGTAACTGTTACTACATACATGCAAGTAAGAAGTGCATATTGTGGATAACCTAGTAAAGTTAGGATTGTACGTCAAGGTGGTGATTGGATTTTACAGTGTAAACGGTTTGCACAATCAGAAAAATGCCAATGTTTCCTGAAAGCTGAGATGTTGTTCTTGTAGCCAATATGTGGTCATTACAGCAATTTTACTCAAGCACTTAAGGAAACCTGTGAACAAACACGGATCAGTGCGGATGGGTGAGAGGGAGCCATGGAGAAAAGAGAGCGGAGTTAGTCCAAAAATGCCAAAAAGAGGATCATTTTGTGTTTTAAAACCTCAACTGAAGTGTCAGTATGACTCTGAGACAAAGGAGCATCTGAAGGAGCAACTTCATGTGAGAAAAGGTAACATTAGAGGGGATGAATTTCAGGATGAATGAAGATCTCTGTTGAGTTTTTACTTCATATATGTGGTTTCATGCGTAGTTCCATGATTGTTATTTGTGCCATTTTATTATTATTATTATTTATGTCCTGTGTTTGTACTGTATGTGAGAATGTGTGGGTGGCGTTGTGCGTAACTTAGCACATGACGTTTTATGCATTTCAGAAATGTTTCAAGTCTTCTTTGTTCAGTGTGAGCCTGATTTGAGGCTTGTATTGTTGCTAATCTTTATAAACACTGTACCATGCCTTGTTTGTACCGTACAATAGGCACTGATTATCTTTCTCCTTTACTTCCAGATTCAGTATTTCTGTCATGAAGAGGAGAAAACATCCTCAAGTGGCTTTTGTGCGAAGAGAGGGACAAGATCTGAGATGCTGGAGGGTGTGGTGATGCTGTCAATACCTATTTTTAAACAGAATAATAGAAAAATCTCATAAATGTTAGTGCACATGTTTGTTAATGTTCAAATTTTTGGCTCATCCTGTATAAAATATCTGATCTGTTTGTTTGAAGTGGGTTTTTTTTTCTTCACTAGACTTATATCATTCAATTCTCTGTGTTTCGCTCAGTTTAAATTGTTTTTCTCACACATAACATGCAGTGAATTGGAAATAAGACCAGGTATTGAAAGTTCAAAGTATTCCAGACAGAATAGGCAGAAGCACTTACTCACAGGACATTTTTGACTGTTTTATGGTCAGAATAAGCAAAATAGTCTAGGCAGGCATTTTGGGGCTCAGGGGTTAAAGAGTTAAATTGGATATAAAACCATGCAAACAGAGAATGTTTGATTTGTTTTCAACATTTAACTTGTTGAATATCCACAAGGTGCGAAACCAGGACAACTATAATATCAGAGGCAGAGTCATGTATTAGACACAAAAATATGTGCTCATAAGTCAACCCATTCCAAGCCTTTTGTTGTTCAATTCCATCTGTCATAGGACGAATGTTTTCTCACAGCAAGGAGTCAAGTGCCTCCAGCATCACTGTTTTAAGGATTCTGGCTGAAAAGTTTGAGAACTCCTGCGCTAAGAAATAGATTTGTATCTTTGATCACTCAGTGTTTATGCGGTATTTCCATAGATGTCACATAAAGGTCTAAATCTAGTAATGGGCAAAGCAGTTCTTTTCAGTGAACTGAATCATTAGAATCAGTGCAGTATAGTGATTTGTTCAAAAGATTCGTTCACCGAATCCTTCAGTCCACCTGCCAGTCAAAATTTAATGAGCTGAAATAATGCCAAAACGCTCGGCTCGGGATTGTCCTGGAGTTCAGTACGAATCACGGAGCTCCAGTTCAGTCACTGAACCATGTCTCTCTTTCAGTCAGTCAGTGATTCGTTCACTGAACATACTGAACGTAGTTACCTTCAGCACATTCAGTATGAATCACTGGCATGGAGCTTCAGTTCAGTGACCGAGCTGTGTGTCTCTCTCTCTCCCAGTCAGTGATTCGTTCATGAACTAAGCGTGTATTGAGACCATCATAATGGATTTTAAAACCGTCAGCTGAGTCAATATAGATATATAAGCCGTTTGCAAACCAACAGCATCTATAAAAAGAACATGTATTTTCGCAACACCTAAATACAACTTTCTCAATTTGGTGACACAAGAGGGAGATGTAGGGGCGGCTTCAGTGATACAGGACTTCTGACCGACTCTGTCCTGTTTGTTGAGTCATCACTATCATTGACATAAATGTGGGGGGACTTGGACGACGCTGATGGTCAAGAGAGATGGAGACAAGAGACAGGAGAGGGGAGTGCAACTGCAGTTCATAAATGAAAAAATCTTTTCAAGTAAGCGATTCGATTCAGTTCGTTCACCCAGATGTGTCGTTCATTTTGAACAAATCGTTCACGAACGACACATCACTAGTTAAATCCCTCATGCTTAATGGAACATTTAAAGTACGGCTCTTTGTTTACAGAGTAACACAGGGTTGTGTCTTTCACACTCATCTTCATTCCTGCAACACTCTCTTTATATAAAGTCAAAGCAACATTCTTCTCAATTCCCTTTTTCCAATATCTGTCTCTGTCTCTCTCTCAGCTTTAATAACGTTTGGAGACATACGCCGGCCCAGAAGAGGGAGGAGCGCCTGGCAATAGATACTTTCAGAATTGGAATTGAGATGTATTATTCACAGCCTGTGCTATAGGTTTTAAGATATTGCAGTTTATCTTAATATCAACGGGCCTCAACTTCATTACCTCGCTGCTTCAGATGAGATTTCTTCTGGCATCTTGTAAACCGTTCTTCCTTTAACACCCAGACCTTTCCTCTCTCAGATTTGTACATTGAATACTGCAGAAATATCTCCCTCACACACTCAGAGAACAAAAATAGCTCTCTCTCACACACACACACACACACACTCAGATAGTTACAATAATTTAAACTTGCCTTAAGAGGAGCATGTGAGTGGGTGCTTGGAGTTAACGTATATATTTCAAGGCTTCGTGTAATTATATGAGAGTATGTTGTGAGCTCTGCAGATAGAGTAGGTGCCCTCGCTTTGTTAATCCATGCCCTCATTTTCATAATTTTGTGCAAACTAATTGAGTGAATGAATTCATTAACAGGCCTGCATGTTAATGAATTGTGTACCCACTCTTTAAAGATTTCCATTTTGCAGCTTCAGCGGGTTGTGAAAGCACTTGATAGTGATGATTTATTTAGTAGGTCTTCTTCTGTATCCCACATTTACAACATTAAACAACTGAGTAACTCTGTGGATACACTGGAAATGTATGAGAGCCTTGAATTTAAATGATGTTGTTGTTTTTTTCTTTTTTCTTTTTTTTTGAGATTTGAGTTTCAAAGAACAAGCAGCATGTTTAAGGGCTCAGTCAGGGTTGCCAGATCTGACAGTTTCCTGCCCAAACACAGTGTAAAACCCTCCAACCTCACTAAATCCAGCCCAAATCTCAACCTCTCAAGGAACTCATGTCAAAACCGAACGATACTGCCAAAGACTTGACACTTGGTACACAACAAGACCTAAGTTGTTTTGTGGCACCCTGATTTTTTTTTTTTTTTTTTTTTTTATATCATGCTTGGATTCCTGTGTTACAATACTTGCAATGAGAATGAAGTTAAACTATGGGACAGGGCAACCTAGGATAAATTTCCAGATCAGTCTCCTAATTCTTTCAGTATATATATGGGTCAATGACGTGACGTCCCTTTTTTTGTGTCCGAGAGTAATATTTCCTTCCATCATGAATTGAGTATTTCATCACATTTATTTCTTTATTCTATGAAACCTGTGTTATTTGAACACATCTTTAAACTATTAAAATATAACATGTGTTTTTGTGTTTTGGTACCTCAAACCCCCAAAATGTCAGGTGGTGCAACCGTCCTGACAAGTATCCACAGTAATTAAACTCTAAAAATTGAATGTCAGTTATTGTAAATGGAAATTAAAAACACAGTGGCATTATTTTATGCTTGAACCTTTTTAAATAAAACATTCTTTGCGAATAAAAAGAATTTTAAAGCTGTTGAGAAATTTAAAAAACTTTTGTCCCGTAATTTTCACCTTGTCAAATGTCAGGGTGGTGCAACCGTAACATTAGACTTTTATTTTAAGTGAAGAGAATAAAACAGGAAACAGGAAACTGCATCAGCCAGAGGACCCCAAATGACATTTGTGACCAAGTGGAAAAGTTTGTAGATTTCTCTGAAATACTGATAAAAAAGGTTTTTTCACTTCATTGGTGACTGGAACAATTTCCATGTCAGGTGGTACAACCAATGTAATAATGTGAAATGTTATTTTAACATCAAATTATTTATCTTATTCACAAATAAAATAAATGAAACACACAAAATGAAATGTATGAGTCACTACAGACACTTGAGAGATACTTGCCAATAATTTCACACAGAAAAAATAACAGGAACATATAAATATATTTTCATATATTTGGTTGCGCCACCTGACATTTTTGGGTGCTCAAATTAAAAATACGAAAAAATTATGAACCTAAAATCTTTGAAATGTTGGTCATCTACTGAAATCTGTTAGAAAACATAATTCTTCACTCAGAAATATGTTTTTATCCATTTTCAAAGAACTTTTAGAAAATACATTTTTGGACCCTCTTTTTGTCATTGACCCATATATATATATATATATATATTTTCCAACTTTGAAATCAGACATACTCCAAACGCCAAGTCCAAGCTTAAGAGGAAAGGGCCTCAGGTCAACACATCTCAGTGTAACTTGACTTGGAGCGCTTACAATTGGCAGAGACCAATATGTTATCAGAGAGCGTGTCCTCCTCCCTCATGACAAATGGAGCCACATTGTACACCCTTCTGGTTTTCAGGAGTCATCTTCTTCTTTTTCAGCTTCTTTGTGTTCAACAGTAGGGTTTACTTTTCACCAGAGGGATTTTAAGACTATTTTTCACATTCAGAGTAGAGAACAGCTTTCAAAGCTGTGAGAAAGTTACATCAGTTTACTTTCACACCTCCGGTTAAAATGTGTGTTTAACAACTCCTAAAAACTGTTCAATAAAAAAGCACTCATAGCTCCCACACAGAGCAGAAGACACTCTCAGACATCGATTCGCTAAAGTCAAGGAGCTTTCAAAAGAGGATCAGACTCAGTGACCCCGCAAGAGGTTTCAGTGCCAAAGATAAAGACATGTTTTTAGGTCCTCGAGAAGTTACACGCAGAATGCTCCTGGCTCCCGTCAGTATTTCACCTCCAAAAACAAAAACTTTCTTTCTACATCTCGGCTGATAATCAATGAAAGGTTGATTAAACATTCCCAGAGACAGAAACTCACCAGTCACATCAACTTGAACGGACAACTCTAACAGATAATCGAGGGTCAGAGCCTTCTCCAGAGCTGCTCAATCTCTCTGGAACTCACCCGTCACTGATACTTTTGAGTTCTGAATAGTGCTCTATGAATGAGGTTTATTATGGTTTAGAACTGTTTTCACATTGGTGGAGTTTGTTGTTGGTGTTGCATTAGAAATCCAGGGTCTTCAGTCAGATTTGCCCCCAAAAAAGCTCAAAGTAAAGCTTGTTTGAAAGGAATATTTTATCTTTCTAACATCAGTATAGGTTCAAGTTTTGCTTGTAGGTTTGAAATTTCAAAGGTTTTGCAATTGTGTTGAGCCATTCCGTTTGAAGCTTTAGTGTTTGTACTGCGGATTTTGTGCTCTTGGTGTATCTTTTGCATCAATGTTGTGGCTTTTGCATTTATGTTGTGGCACTTGTGTTTGTGTTGTGGCTCTTGCATTCATATTTTGGTGTTTGTATTTGTGTTGTGGGTTTTGTTTCTTGTTTTGGCATTTGTATTTTAGTTGTGACTTTTGCATCCATGTTGTGGCACCTGTATTTGTGTTTTGCCTTTTGTATGTATGTTGTGGCATTTGTATTTGTGTTGTTGTGTTTGTATTTGTATTGTGGCCTTTGTATTTTTGTTGTGGCTTGTGCATTTAAGTTGTGACATTTGTATTTGTATTGTGGCACCTGTATTTGTGTTTTGCCCTTTGCATTTTTGTTGTGGCACCTGTATTTGTGTTTTGCCCTTTGTATTTGTGTTGTGGCATTTGTATTTGTGTTGTGGCTCTGTATATGTGTTGTGGCTTTTGCATTCATGCTGTGGTGTTTGTATTTGTGTTCTGGCTTTTGATTTTGTGTTGTGGCTTTTACATTCATGCTGTAGTGTTTGTATTTGTGTTCTGGCTTTTGATTTTCGTTTTGGCATTTGTATTTTAGTTGTGACTTTTGCATTCATGTTGTGGCGCCTGTATTTGTGTTGTGGCTTTTGCCTTTATGTTGTGGAGTTTGTATTGGTATTGTGGCCTTTGTATTTGTATTGTAGATTTAGATTTTGTGTCGTGGCTTTTGAATTCATGTTGTGGCGTTTGTATTTCTGTTGTGGTTCTTGCATTCATATTTTGGCATTTGTATTTTAGTTGTGACTTTTGCATTTATGTTGTGGTGCCTGTATTTGTGTTTTTGCCTTTTGTATTTATGATGTGGCATTTGTTTTTCTGTTGTGGCTATTGCATTCGCATTATGGCATTTGTATTTGTGTTGTGGCTTTAGATTTTGTGTTGTGGCTTTTGGATTCACGTTGTGGTGTTTGTATTCGTTTAATGGCCTTTGTATGTGTGGTGTGGCTGTGTAGTGGCTTTTGCATTTATGTTGTGGCGTTTGTATTTGTGTTGTGGCTCTTGCATTCATGTTGAGGTGTTTGTATTTATTTTTCGGCTTTTGTTTTCTCATTTTGGCATTTGTATTTTAGTTGTGACTTTTGCATCCATGTTGTGGCGCCTGTAATTGTGTTTTGCCTTTTGTATGTATGTTGTGGCATTTGTATTCGTATTGTGGCTTTTGCATTCTTGTTGTGGCTTGTGCATTTAAGTTGTGAAATTTGTATTTGTATTGTGGCTTTTGCATTATTGTTGTGGCACCTGTATTTGTGTTTTGCCTTTTGTATTTATGTTGTGGCTCTGTATATGTGTTGTGGCATTTGTATTGTTTGTTTTTGGTGTCATTCTGTTTGCATTTGTCTTGCACAGCTTTTGCAAGACACTTACCAACCCTGGTAAACATTGAACCAAAACGTCTTGAAATTCTTCAGCACAACAGAAAAACAGCAAACTTCACTGATGTGCTTCCTGTATGGTTTTGTTGCTGATGTGAATAGTAGAAAAATAAACTGGAAGAAGATGAGACAGATGCATGAACACAGTCTGAATTTGCTTGTTGAACACATTCGTTATAAATCTCCCTCAGTCTGATCTTGACATGCATTTGGCTTTTAGTGGGAGGAAGTACAGATGTTAGTCAGACTTTTAATGAATAAATAGTTTCTTTATTGTGATAATTCTGCACATGAAATGAACTCTGATAGTGTCTAATTCTGTTATTGTGCCTGGAGATTTAAATGATGTGTGGAGCTGCAGTCTGGGACATGCTGGATCATTAAATCTTTGTTAGAAGAGCTTATAAGAAAAAAGAAAAAAAAAAAAACTTTTGGAGTGAGGAAAATACTCTAAAACATTCTGGAGAAGCTTGAAGTCAGATAATGAAATGGTTGATTGTCTCTCAGCAAGAAGAGACAGCAGATAAATTTGAACTCAACCCAATTGGCTGAGAGGAGACAGAACATTTAACCACAGACTCATCAGTGCTTCAGTGTGTTCTCTCTCAGTGAGGTCTACCTGCTGCTTAAACATGGCTCTGTCATGTTTACCCTCCACACACACACACACACACACACACACACATCACCCTGTGTCTACCACACGTGTGTTTATATCTGCTGTATGTCTTGTGTGTCTGTGTGACGTTGAGGGCTCCTGAAATATCCACTTAGACTGGTGTGTGTGTGTGTGTGTGTGTGTGTGTGTGTGTGTGTGTGTGTGTTTATTAAGGCCCAGTCAGGAGGACAGCTTGTTAGTTTAAAAGACTGAAGATGGAGAAGACAGAGGTTAAACAAAGAGGATCAGAATGACACCATGGTGGTTGCTGATATAAACACTTGGTCCTCAGGTTGATTAAGCTCTCAGACTTTCTCCCAATAAGATAAATGAGGAAAGAAAAAGTTCAGCCCGGCCATAAGTCTCTATAACTTTGTTTGCTACATCACACAAAAAAAAAAAAAAAAAAAAAAAAATCTACACATTTTCCATAATGCTTACCAAGTATTTCAGTCACATGCCATCAGAATAACGGTCCCACACTCTAATATTTGGTTCAACCACCTTTAGCTTTGATGACAGCACCCTTTCACTGTGACATTGTTTGTATAGGTTTCTGCAATGTCACAAGATTCCCTCCAGTGCATCATTGATTTTTTTTCCAAGATCTTGTATTGATGATGGTAGAGTCTGACCACTGCACAAAGTCTTCTCCAGAACATCCCAAAGATTCTCCATGGGGTTAAGGTCTGGACTCTGTGGAGGCCAATCCATGCGTGAAAATGATGTCTCATGCTCCCTGAACCACTCTTTCACTATTTGAGCCCCATGAATCCTGGTATTGTCATGTTGGAATATGCCCGTGTCATTAGAGAAGAAAAAAAAAAAACATTGATGGAATAACCTGGTCGTTCAGTATATTCAGGTAGTCAGCTGACCTCATTCTTTGGTAACATAATGTTGCTCAGCCAAGACCTGAGCAACTGCAGCAACTCAAAATCATAGCACTGCCCCCACAGGCTTGTACAGTAGGCACAACGCATGATGGGTGCATCACATCGCCTGCCTCTCTTCTTACCCTGATGCGCCCGTCACTCTGAAACAGGGTAAATCTGGACCTGACCTTCCAGTTTTTAATAATGCGTTGGAAGGTTCTTAACCCAGTTTTAGTATTTTCTGCAACAATCTCTTAAGATGTTTTCTCTGCTTGATGCTAATGATTTAACCCTTCTTAAACAGACTAGCATCAACCACAGAATGTGTCTTGTTTAAGAAATGAGAAGTTGCTCATTTCATCAGCTGGAGTTAAATAACCTGTTTCCAGCTGAAAGATAATCAGCCGTGCAGTAATTAACCAATAGGAGACTTGTGTTTGTTTGTTTTTTTTTCTTTTTTTGGCCAGGCAGTGTAAATGTCTTACTTATACTCATAATTAAAGGTTTGTTGGACTTAATTTCAAAGTGTTACATTCTACTCAGTATTTTCAGGGTCAAAATGATTCACTTATTAGGTTTAGTAAAAGACAGTAATATTGTTAAAAGTGTAACTGAAACAAAAAGTACAAATAGCATTGGGGTCATGCTAATTCAGCAAAAAAAAGTTGTTCAAAATATGATTTTTCAAATTTAATTTCGTTTTATTGTTATTATTATTTTTTTTTTTTAATACAGAGCGCCATTGATAACATATTGCAATAACATGTACACTTATGCACTGTGTGCATACCTGCAATTACATTTCTCTATTCTTCTTCAGAATTGCAGCCCTGATCTATGTATATAAAATAAGCTATACTTTGATATTTGGCTCTTTTTGGTACATGTTTGTTTATTTATTTATCTGTCTTTTGTCTTTTTAACTTACCTATGTGCAGCTATTCCCTTGATGTTTGAAATTGCGGTCTTTGCTGCTGTAACTATGTAATTGCCCCCGTTGTCGGATCAATAAAGGATTTTCTTCTTCTGCCATAATTTTACTGTTTGGTTATTTTAAGGGCTGGTAGTCAAACTGATGTATCTGGTGAGAAATGAGTGGCCTGAGATTGCTGGATCCAATTCACAGATTTATTGATAAGTTATTCACATATGCTTCTTGAGTGGTATTGTCTGGAGTATAATGAAAAGAAGGGACAGAAATTAGCATTCAAATCAAACAAAAAAACTCAAACATTTTATCAGTTAATGATAAATTAATCAAAGGCAACAAAGGAGCAAAATTAGGGTCCTTAAACTGGACAAACTCACATATCCAACGCACTCCTTGCAGCAGAACAGGTTTTGTGTCCAGTCTGGTGGGGAAACAGAGCTCAATGCCCTGCTCCCTCTTGTAGGTCTGCTGGGCAATTGCCACACCTGTGCTGACTCTCCAGCCAGCACAGGTGTGGCGGCTGCTCTCATCAGGGGAAACAGAGGGGGAGGGTTTCCAACATTTACAATGGACCATATTTTTAACGTCCTGCTCCTGGAAAAAATAAGGTTTCATGTGACTTAACAATAAACATATCTATACTGTTAATGTCAGTGTGCACAATTGCAATTACTGCAGTTTTGCACTAATGTTACTGTCAAATTTAATGCTTCAGATATTTGTAATTTTACAGTAGTTCATTCTAAAATGTATGCCTATTTGTATGTTTTCACGGTGGATGGTTGTCATTTTAACAGTTTTTTAAAGTAAAATTAAACATTTTCTCTACTCTAACAAGTAACTTTTATTCAATGTATTTAATATGAGAAAAGAAAATGTTTAGTGTTTAGGGTCCTTAATTGTTGTTTTTTTGACTGTGTTCTGCTTCATTTTTTACTGATCATTTTAACAGTGTAATTGAAGTACTGTGTGCTTGTGCTAAATTTAACTCAACTTGAAATAAAAAAAAAAAAAAAGGCAATAGCTGCCAGATTTATCAATCCCTAATCAGGCGGACACTGTGATTGGCCCAGCACTTAACGTGTTTACACATGAATGTTGACGGAAGCTTGTTTCTGCATCAAAATCTGTGCATGTTCCCCTACACGTTTGTTAAATGAGGGCCAATGAGTGTGTGCGGAGTCTACCTGGTGTGTAAAAATGGCACTTCGTCACATGGTAGCAGCCTGTACATGAACGGAAATTGGAGTAGCGTGTAGCACCTTGGCACAACAATGGAAGCGCGCAGCCAAACAGAAAACCTCTGAATTTGACTCATTGCTCTTTTAATGGGGTCCAATGGCAGCCAACCTTAACTCAGCAGATGTAATTATCTTAAATGGAGAATCCTGAAAGGAAAACTGGACAGAGTGTAATGAAAAAGAGGCCAGATTTAAGGAGTAATTAGCAGGCAGAGCTGCGACATTACTAATATGGAGCAATAATTTCAGGAGATATAGCGGACTGCGGGCGCTGCGTGGCAGAAGCCGCCTTTGATAAGGTCAACAGTGACAGCATTGTGAGGCTTTCTAATTAGGAAAAGGCGAGCTGATGCAGCGAGAGAGGCTGGTCACTGCAGGAAATACGTGAATGGAGGATTTTACTGGAGCCTGAAAACTGCACTCACCATGAGGAATTCATTTTATTACAGTAGTAAAGGCCTGAGCTTGTCTTTCCTCTGAGCAGTAGATATAACTGTTCATGCAGAGTCTCCTGTGGAGACTTAGTTAAAAAAGTCACATTGTGCTTCTGTAGTGATTTTATCATGATGTAGATAATGAATATCAACAAGATGGGCCTGATGACAAATACTGATTAGGTAAAGGAGAAATTACTCTTCATAGTTCAGTATTTCTTTAATTTGGGAGACAGAAACTGGCTCTGAGTGGACATAGATTCAAAATATAATAATCTTCACTAGTCTGAAGTGAAATCACTGCTCAAATACAATAACAAAGATAACATCTTGCTCTTCAACTGTCATTATATCATGATGATTGCCAGCTCTAAAGACCAATGAGGCTTCAGCGGTGCTGTGTGGTTAAGGTGGTCAAGGATTTTGGTGACACCCAGCATGGTTATGTGCAAAACATGTTATGTTGTAGATTCTGATGTCTGGACTTGAAGAATTGATCTACAAACTTGTAGAATGTGGTTTGTGAACTTGTAGAATGTGATGTGACAACTTCATGGAATGTGATGAGAACTCAAAGAATGTAAAATTGTAGAACATTAAATGGAATTTTTAGATTGTTATGTGAGGACTTGTGGAACGTGATTTCCTTTCATGTTTGAGAACTTGTAGAATATAATGATAACATTTAACTCAATGAGATCTTGTAGAACATCATAAAAATTTGTGGAATGTTAAAGGAAATTTTTTGAATGTCATATAAACCTGTAAAATAACATATAAGCAGTTGTAGAACGTGATCTTAGAACTTACAAAAGCAGATGTGAGAACTTGTAGATTATGATGGGAACTTATAGACTGTGATTCACGTAATTGTACACTGATAAAGAAATTTCTGCTACATCTACTTGAGAAAATTGAGGCAATTTTTTGCATAAATTATTAATGTTGCTGAAGCAAGATTGCTTCTTGTCTAAACCACTTTTATTTTTTTCAAGAATAATAAAATCCAAGATTAACTTTCTCATTGATTGAGCAAAAGTAAACTTTGTGTAAAACACTCCATCTTTTCATGTGGTAAACAAACTTTGCCTTTCAAACCAACTTGAGCAAACAAAACTAGTCTTTGTATGAATATCTCATTTTTTGATGAAGTTTTGAGTAACATCAGCTTTATTGTATCATTTGTACAAAGCATAAAGAAGTGGCCGGTCCAGACTGTTAGGCATAACCCATCTGCGCCATGAAGCATAGACAGCATAGGTAGCCAGTCCACATTCAGCTTTGACAACCATGTACAGCAGGCTCTCATGTCCACTGTGTGCCCTCCTCACCCATGGTAACAAGGTATGGTAAGGAATTAAGTTCAGTTTCTAGTTCAAGAAATACCAAATGAAACAGTTAAGATAACACAATTGTCTCTTGTTGTGTGGATGAACTCAAAAAGATTGCCTCATATTACTTCAGTTATTCATGTTCTGAAAAAAAACTTACACTGTCTTGTCTCGACAACAGCAGTGCATCAGTTTTGTTTCTGTGATGGACTGACTTCTGTGATGTTTTCTCTCTCTTTTTTTTCTTTTTTTTTTGTAAGATAAGAGGGGTAGGTTTTATCTAAGCTTGAGCTTTGACTGACATCCTTTCAGTTACCTTGAAGATTTGCAATTTTTACCTTGAGTTTGCACATTTGTTTCAACTGCTGCAAGGATGAAACAAAATAAATTTCATTCATTCATTCATTCATAACCTTACAATACAGTGTTAAACATCCTCCCCAACACTTCGTCAAATCATCCACATATGGGATCATGTGACCACAACACCTCACGTAACAGTGGGTGCTGACAGCCCACTCATGATGATAACCACTCTGTCATAGACTGTTACAACCCACCCATCTATTTCAGCTCCCTCCACTCATTGTTGTCACTTCCCCAGTAAATAAAAAGCCTGCTTCCCTCACCAGCAATCTGGAGCTGATGAAGCTTCTTGGATGAGAGGTGAAATGTCTTCCCAAACTCGAAGCTGTCCAGTTGCACTTACAGATGAATTAAGACCCAGAGAAGTGACAATTTGTATACACATCTTCCACAACAACATTTCTACTCTCCCGCTGACTCTTCCTCATCTTTGTATGTAACCCTGTTCTCACACTGTAGGCTTCCTAATCCGAAGATAAATGCAACTTTTAGAAGCAGGTTTATTGATAAAACCACTTTCATTATAACTTAAAAAATATCTTCATTAGGGGTTGGCGTGAAATGTTCAGTACATCTTTAAATTCATCATTTGTCACTCTTGCAGGACATAAAGTATTTGTCTTGTGCTTTCAACAAGGTAAACCTCTAAAAATCCATGTAATGAGAAGCCTGGATAAATGTGAAATGAAACCTCCACAGAAATCAATGGTTACCAAAGAAAACTGTTCCTTCTTTCTTTCTTTTTCTGTCTGTGCCTAAAAGTTCCCTGACACTACAAAGGTGACAGTCAAAACACTCTGTTGCTTCCAGTCCTGCTCCGCCGGGTGCCTCCTCCCCAGAGAATTCTCCAACAGATGCCCTTGTGGCAATTTACCACAATTAGCTCCACTTTACAGCTGCAGGATGAGTTAATGGTAGCATGAGAGAAAAATGAGTGAGCCTATGAATCTATCCTAATCTGCTAGAGTCTGCTCTGTAAAAACAGTGAATGATGATCAGTCTGAGATTAAAACACAAATGTGAAAGGATGCTTCACTTAAAACTGCTAAATTATTCCAATGAGGGACAATATGGTGTATGTGCTGCAACACAATCATTAACAGACATGCCTGATCAGGGTTTGTCCATTAAAATGTGGCTCCTTTGTATGATGTTGCTCACTGCTTGATTTGACATGATTAATCTGTTAAACCACCATAAAAAGAAAAAAAATATCACAACTGTTTGTTATCAGAGGGGTTTTTCTCTTGCATGACATTAGCATGAGTGTAAATTAGATCTTGATCATTTCTACAAGTGCAATATATATATATATATATATTTTTTTTTTTTTAATTTTACCACCTTTCATCTGGAATGCATTAAGGTCAATGACTTGACGTCCCTTTTTTGTGTCTGAGTGCAATATTTCCTTCCATCATGAATTGAGTATTTCATCACATGTATTTCTTTATTCTATGAAACCTGTCTTATTTGAACACATCTTTAAACTATTGAAATATAACATGTTTTTTGTGTTTTGGTTCCTCAAACCCCCAAAATGTCAGGTGGTGCAACCGTCCTGACAAGTATCCACAGTAATTAAACTCTAAAAATTGAATGTCAGTTATTGTAAATGGAAATTAAAAATACAGTGGCATTATTTTATGCTTGAACCTTTTTATATAAAACATTCTTTGCAAATAAAAAGAATTTTAAAGCTGTTGAGAAATTTAAAAACTTTTGTCCCGTAATTTTCACCTTGTCAAATGTCAGGGTGGTGCAACCGTAACATTAGACCTTTATTTTAAAGTGAAGAGAATAAAACAGGAAACAGGAAACTGCATCAGCCAGAGGAGCCCAAATGACATTTGTGACCAAGTGGAAAAGTTTGTAGATTTCTCTGAAATACTGATAAAAAAGGTTTTTTCACTTCATTGGTGACTGGAACAATTTCCATGTCAGGTGGTACAACCAATGTAATAATGTGAAATGTTAT
>RPOG01004429.1:0-44898 GCA_008086565.1 Thalassoma bifasciatum | reverse complement strand
ATTCCTGTCTGCTCTCACACTGTCACCAGTTCACGCGGTGAAGGCGTGTTTGCTGCAGAAATGACCCAACAGGGATGCAGCTCCGTGTGGAGTAATCTGCTGTTTGTGCTCTTTTTGGTCCTGACCTGGAGCGACACATTGCAGATTTCATCAGACCTGTGACTAAACAGTAGAGAAACTCAGACTGATCCCTGTAAACTTAGCTTCTGTTTGGCGACAAATAAGAAATAATTCAACCTAACCGAGCGTTGGCGTCCTCTTTGTAGCAACGGCGTCATTTCACGGTAGAAAAATAAGAATCAGCGAGTTACTAACCCTTAAAAACAAGCAGTAAGCTCCTCTCCCACGGACTGACTCAGGTCGCAGTGACACGCTCTTCATGCTCATGTTTTCGCTTCATCTTTAACCTTTGACCCCTCTGATAAGCTCACTACAGTGCAGCTCCATCTGCCCTCCTCTTTGCTCCAAAGGTCCGTGACCCTCGAACAACACACCTGTACATCTGGAAACTGCTGAACGTGAGCGATACACGCTGATAGAAGCGCAGATACAGACTGAAAATTATACAAGTAAGCAGATTTTCAGCTATCAGTGATGACCGCGCTTCAGTGAAGTGTTCGTAGAGACAGTTCACTCTATTAGTTGATCACTTAATGAGCCTTTACACATCAAATCAATTAACAAAAGGATCAAAAATCCATCTATCTATCTATCTATCTATCTATCTATCTATCTATCTATCTATCTATCTATCTAAGTTTTAAGCTGTATTTCAATTGACTCTTTACATTAAGGCTTAAAACATTTTGTCTTGTTTGCACTTTTGTTAAATCTGTGTGACTTTGAATTGGGCAACAAATTAAGTTTTTTGATTGAATTGAATTGTAGCTTCATCAGGGTCATGACCTGTGTTGGCTCAGGGCTTCTCGTCTTTCTTTGAGCACACTGACATAAAGTGAAGTTGTACCTGAATCCCTCTCAGATTAAACAGAGTATCTTGAAGTCCACTTCCACATTTGTCTTCAGTAAAGAGAGTAAATGTGAGGGGCTCAGTGAAAACATGCAGCAGAGGAGGGTCGTGGCTGTGACCTCTGCAATGAGGACTTAAGCCTCTGGATCTGGGACGTGTTCAACCCTTTCAGCCCCAAAGGCCGATTAACTGTTTTGATTTGACACAACAACAATCACCTCAGGTCAAAATGAATCTGTGCTATTCATGTGTGGCTGGTTTGGTTCATACTGATGTGTGAACGACACAAGCAGCCTCTGTGTGAACGAGTGGATGTGACATGTAAGTGTCAGAAATCTGAAGAACGCCTACGTAAATTCAGTCTGTTTACAACCACAAAGGGTCAGCTTGTAGCAGAAATAAGCAGATTGTTGTTTTCATCTTGGATCATTCACAGAAAAATTGTGTTTAATCCAAACAACGTTTCAACATAACAACCCCTAAAAAACATTCAGATTGTGATCTGACAGCTTCCTTACTCCACTTTTAAGTAAAATGCAGCAAATTCAATTATAAAAACAGTAAAAAGATGCCCACCTATAAGTTTAGTTTAATCATTTATTCATTTAAATATTACTTAACCAGGACAACCTCACCAAGACTGACAACGTTACAACAAGAAACCCAGAATTTAAAAATATGTCACATATTCTGGATCACTAAATTCAATCAGACATCTAAGCTGATGTACCTTCCTCCAGCTCCTTTGTTCTGCTTTTAAAAAAAAAAAAAAAAGGGGATTAGCTCACTCAAAGAAAAGGCTGCAGAAGCAGAGCACCTGAAAGTCTTTCCCTTGTTTCAAGATGCACAAAGAGCAAAGACAAGTGCAGAGACTGGGTCACAGAACGAAGACTGTAGCTTCCAGCTTTTCTTGGATTACATAAATAAGAGTGAAGCGAGCCAAGAATCCACTTGTGGACAAGGACGTGTCACTGATTTAGTCTACGTGCTGACAGTAGTGGTGGTTAACTCGAGTCTTTTTACTGCATAGAGTTGGAATAAGTCAATCCCAAAATTAATCAAGTTTTCTGAGTCTTTGAGTCACTTACCCAGAGAGTACAGAAAAATATACATGTAGTACAAGCTTAACACTTTATGACTAGGGCTGAATGATTTGCAAAAACAATGTAGTTGTGATTATTTTTCCACAAATTACAATTACAATTTTTTAATGCAAATTTCCTAGGGTTTTTGAAGTGAACATTTTCTATGAAGGGGGGGTTAAATGTACAAAAGCCAATTTCAGTGAGTTAAAAATGCAATAATCTCAAATTTTGACTTTCATCTCCAATGTGGACTTAAACTCACAATTTTGACTCTATCTCACAATTTTGACCAGTACATCAAAATTTTGATGTCTTGTTTCGCAATTTTCACTTTGTTTCAAAATTTCAACCTATTCTCTCAAAATTCATTCTTTCAAGTCTCAAAGTTTTTACTTACAATCTCAATATTTTAACACTTTATCTCAAAAGTTTGACTTTTCGTCCACCAACTTTGACTTTTACTCGTTTTCCTAAATTTCGACTTTTTATCTGATTAACACCTTGACAGGTTGGTTCATCTGAAGCTCAGTGCAGAGTTTTGTTATAAATATCAATGATCTGTAGGTTGAGAAAATCTGCACACTCTGGGGAATTTTTTCACCACCAAAAAAGAGGATATATCCGTGTAAAAGAGGATATTAGGTCATTCTAATTTAAAATACTGTCACATTCAGAGGCCACAGTCCTCATCCCAGCTGTTGCCAATTCAACTGTCAGCCACAACCAGTTCCTGTCTTTTACCTCTACTTCACACGTTTCCTGTTTCTCTTCAGCTGAAAAATTGATGAAGAAAAACATTGCCAGAAGATAACCACACTTTCCTTGCGATTGGTCATGTTGAATGTTACTCATCTCTCAGACACCTAAGAAGTCTTACATATTGTAAATAAGAATATTAAAACTGTTAATCCTGTTTCTGTTTGCTTTTTAAAATCATCATGAGGCATCAACTTTAACTTACAAATGTCTCACAACCATAACTCATCACATCGGCTTTGGATTAAGTCATTCATGTTGATTTTGTATTAGAATTTAGATAATATTTTAATAGAAAACCATGAGAATGAAAGAATAGTCACATAACAATGACACAATGAAACTTGAAATGTCAGTCTCAGTGCAGGAGCTGTTCAGTGAAACAGTATTTGTGACATTTTCATACCTCTTGAGTCATCATATTGTTGACAGCAGCAAACTTTTTCATCTGTTTCTGTTGAGTTTTTAACGCTAGGTTGATATTAAAACCTTCCAGTGATGACTACATGGATGTTTGTGTCATATTTTGGCTTTAAAGGATCAATAAAGAGCAATAACCCTGAGACTAAACTGATCAATACTCAAAGTCAGTGTTCAGACTCACCTGTGCGGCTCTGCACGTCCCCTCAGAGGAAGAAGTTATTTTGAAACCAGCCTCTAGATTTTACTGCCATGGTGACGCTGTGGCTTTACTTGGAGATTCATAAGTGCCCTGTCAGCTTGTTTGGCCGGCTTACAGTGAGTCACACTGCGCTGACACACAGCTGTGTGTGTGAGAGAAAGCCCCTCAGTGTGTGTGAGAAACACTGTCAGACAAAGGGCTCACAGTCTGTTCACCACAAACAATGAAACGTCACATTTTGGCCTCAGATAAACTCTAAAACTTGTTTTCCACAAAGTTTGGATGACTTCAGAGTTATTTCTTGTCATAAACAAAAAAGTTAAAGTCCACTTGTGAGCCAGTCAAAGAAAGTCCATTCCCCTGTTTGAAAATAACTAAAACATACTTTCTGATGTTCTTCTTTCTTACCAGAGATCCAGTGTCACAGAGCTGTCACAGGGTGTGGAGGATGAGCTGTGTCACAGAAACTTTTCATGATCAACATGTTTCTGACAGCCAGGCAACCAAACAGGAAGAGAGCGAATAAACAAGAGCAGCAAAGAAGAGCTGCTGCTCCTGGGTCAAAGGGCTGCTGGGTAAAACATGCTGACATCTGCTGGACATGATCAGGAATAACTAAGGCTACAGGTTCACCTGAGGAACTTTTTCAGAGGACGTTAATGAGTTTATGAGCCCAAGAAATCAGTCTAAGCTCCATTCTTGTTATTGTTAGTTCTCACTATAGGGGGCTGGTTCACTCCAGAAACATACAGTACAGGCTGAAAGTTTGGACACACCTTCTCATTCTCATTAAAGTTTTTGCAATTTTCCAGACTGATTGACCTTCATGTCTTAAAGTAATGATAGCCACTTGTTTTTCTTTAGTTAGCTGATTGGTTCTTGCCATAATATGAATTTTAACAGTTGTCCAATAGGGCTGTTGGCTGTGTATTAACCTGACTTCTGCACAACACAACTGATGGTCCCAACCCCATTGATAAAGCAAGAAATTCCACTAATTCACCCTGATAAGGTACAGCTGTGAAGAGAAAACCATTTCAGGTGACGACCTCTTGAAGAATACCAAAAGTATACAAAGCAGTTATCAGAGTAAAGGGTGGTCTCCACAAAAAATATAGTTTTGACCTTTTTGATTTTAATTTCACAAACTAAGATTGAACTATTCTTTAAACTCATTTTATTGGTGTAATCAAAGCTGAATGATACCAGGTTTGGCAGCGAATCTGTGTCAGGCTGCAGCACCTGTTCATGACCGTCAGATACACACAGCAGCCAACGCAAAGGCAACAGATGGAAACATGATTCAGTTCTACAGAATCAATTGACTCATTTTCACCTTCTAAACTTTAAAGAACTAAAAGAAACCCAAGTCAGGGTTAGAGAAAAGTCAGGGGCATGGACAAAGTGAAAGAGGAAATGTGCACAAATGTGAGAGAAGGTTTGGAAGAGAAGACCCCGTCTCTGCAGGAGCTGGAGGAGGTTTTATATTCAGCTCCTCGCTCCTGTCGACACGGAGACGAGGTGTGGCCGAACCTGTACCTCGGTGACATGTGAGTCCTCTTTGTTGTCTTTGTGTCGACGTGTGTCTTGAACATGAATGATGTAATGTTTTTGTCTTAGGTTCATGTCTCATGATAAACTGGGGCTCTGGCAGCTGGGCATCACTCATGTCCTGAACGCATCACACGGGAAACTGTGCTGTAAGGGCAGCGACGATTTTTACGGCACCACAGTGAAATACTTAGGAGTCCCAGCCAATGACCTGCCAACATTTGACCTTTCACCTTTTTTCCACCCTGCTGCTGAGTTCATTCACCAGGCTTTGACGTCAGGAGGTAACACCAGCTGCCAAACACATGACGACTCGTGGAAACACTCTTTATGTTCAGTGTCTTTGTTGTGATCTGCAGGAAAGGTGTTTGTGCACTGTGCTGTGGGTGTGAGTCGCTCGGCGGCGTTGGTCCTATCGTATCTGATGATTCATCACAACCTCAGTCTTCTTCAATCTGTTCGCTGTGTGCAACAGAAACGATGGGTTTTCCCAAACAGAGGCTTCCTGCGACAGCTCATCGCCCTGGACCGAAAACTGAAGCACGAGACGGAGGAAAGTGAGGAACACATGGGCCATGTTTCAACCTAAAGAACCAGGAACTTTGGGATGTTTGGTTTGATAACCCCTGAACACTGGTCTTCTCTGAGCCTGGTGTTAGAGCTTTGAAAAGTGACCCTGTAAACTGGAGACTTTCAGCCGAACGCTCTAAAAACAGCTTTTTATGATGTGTATGTGACTTTCCCATATTTTCAGACCAGAAGCTGCTGCTTGGAAATCAGACAAACAACAAGATCTTCATATTGAACGACACGTATGGCGCAAATTGGGTTTTGCTTATGCACCAATTATTTGCACAAATTAAGATGGCATCTAAATAGAGGCCAGATTTGTGCATAAGGAAGTGTATGATCTTATATATGCAAGTTGGGAACACTACATTAGTGAGTTCCCCCTTCATGATAGCTCATATTAAAGCTGGTTACTCTGATTTAAGGAGTGCAAAAGTTATTTTAAAGTTTGTCCAGGTTTGTCCGAGGTTCATGGTCCGTAGGTGCAGAACAAAAAGACACAGGAACAGTTTTGTTCCTGCTGCCTCTGCTGAGTTTAACAAGTTGTCATCATAGTTGCACATTCCTTTTCTATTGGGACTATTTATTTATTTAGAAAATTTTCTCTTAGCCCTTGTTTTTTATCCTGGTCTTACCTGTAGTTTTCAGTTCTTTCGGTAGCTTTTATTTGCTTTTATTTATTTATTTCCATAGAGGTTTCTTTTTTAATGGTGGGTGGAACCTCAGAGTACTTCTTAGTGTTTTAGCAGTGCATCAATTTCATTGGATTTGTATGGTTTTGTGTAATGATTGTGTTGTTCTGTGACTAAATGTCAAAGTGGATGTCATCACCATGCTGCAAAAAAAATCTACCTATGAGTATAAATAAAGTAACCTAAACTAACCTAATCTAACCAAATTTCTGCTCAAGTGTTTGGCAGATGTGCACAGGATGGCTGATGTGAAAAATCAGCTGTTTCCACTGGTTGGATCCATTTCTGGCATGTTTATAATATTGGATTTGAATGATTTGATCCATAACACGTTGTCTTATCGACTCCCCAACTTCAGGACTCATTTTCTGAGGTTGAGGTAAACAGTGTCCGAAAGCAGCATGAACTAGAATACACATACTAACTCAGTAGTCAGTGAAAGCATGTAGGAGTTCTTAGAATGGTTTTAAGTCAAATTTCCTTGACAGCTTTGGTCTGCAAAATCAGAAATGTGTCGTTCCAGGATGACTGACTTGTCTTTTTTAATTCTGCATGTTCCCAACCACTCAGGGGATCCTCTTGATATAGACCCTGTTTCCTGCAGTCTGACGACTCTGAGGACCTCCTAACCCCCTTAATTCCTGTGCTCTCTGGGAATAGAGCTGCTGACTTCTTCTTCTTTACTCTGAAAGGTCATTATCCTCATTAAAACCATGCGCAGATGTCTCCACTTGTTCCATTTCACTGTTGAGCTGTGACCGTGTTCCTCCTGTCATGTGGCCTGAGTGGGCACAGAAAAAGATCCTGTCTCTGTCATCAGCCAACAGAACAATCAATGCAACAGCCCCATTAAATAACTGCACATCCCTCATCCAGTCACTGTGAACTCACTCAACACAGAGAGCTAATTTTGGAACCAAGCGGCACTCAAACAACCACCTGCTCCTGTCTGTCAGCGAGCTGCAGACTGTGGTGGTGGTGGATACAGACACAGGGGCAGAGCAGTGTGTTGGAGGAGCTCTGTAAGAATGTCTGGGAGCAAGCAACTACCGAACCTGGCGGTCATTAAAGAACTGGAGCTCATCTTGGATTCCTGCGTGCTGGAGCTCACACCTGTGGATGAAGTCTGGCCTAATCTGTACATAGGAAATGTGTGAGTTTCTCATGCTCGATGCGTTGAAAACTTCCAGATACTTGATAAAGCAACTAGTTGTTTCATATTTTTCTGTTTTCCAGAGCTGTAGCCCAGAACAGGAAGACATTACAAAAGCTGGGCATCACTCACGTCCTGAACGTGGCTCACTCCAAACAGGGCAGCATCGGGGACCAGAGCTTTTACGGGAACACCTGTATTTACTTTGGCATCCCTGCAGAGGATTCAGATCACTTTGACTTGAGTCAGTACATCAAACCTGCAGCAGACTTTATACACAAAGCCCTGAAGAGCAAAGACGGTACGGTGCTCAAATAAAACACTCTTTCACCAAATTTACACAGCGGCTGTTTTTCCTCTGAAGTCTCGCTCAGGGAGGAGGCTTAAATTTTGTTCCCAAAAATAGACAAACATTGTGATTTTGACATGTCAACATGAGCTTAATCACTGCAAATCATCACCTGAAGTGACATTTCATAGTAAACAGACAATCAACACTGGATATCTCATGTTAAATTGTAAGACAAAGCAAGATAATTGAGAACCAATATTGTCAGACAAGAGATGACAACACCAGCTTTCAGCTACTGACTTAATGCAAATGTGTTATGTAATCACAAGAACTACTCAGGTGTAAATTATCAGTGACTTACTTCACAGTTTCAAGCTACAACACAGCAAAAAAAGCTACTGATTGATGTCGTAATTGCTGTGGTAACAATTTTCTCTCTTCTTTCCATCACAGGTAAAGTTCTAGTGCATTGCATCATGGGCGTGAGTCGATCTGCCACTCTGGTTCTTGCGTATTTGATGTTACATCAGCGTCTCCCTCTGAGAGAAACTCTGAGACGAGTCGTCCAAAAACGAGCGGTTTACCCCAACAGGAACTTCCTGTCTCTGCTCCTAAAACTGGACGAACAGCTGACGCTCAGACGGAGGTTGTGTCCTCTTCTCTGACCTCACACTTCCTCCAAAATTAATCCAGGACATCACCTCCAGACTTTTCCCACTCCACACTAATAAGTGTGGACAATATTTGTATATAAGGATTTTCTGTTGGACTGTTTAAGAAGAAGGTTTCTGGGTACAGATGAAATAGTGCTGTGCAATAGTTCAAATATCTATATTATGTTTCATATGTCTTTAGGATACTTTTTTATATATATATTTGAACTCTGTCAGGCATATGTGCATGCTTTGTAAATAGAAAAAATGTTGTAAATATCCATCAAAGATATTTTGACCATTTTGTTATAATAATTAGACCTACTGTCATCAAAACAGAGTGTTGAATTCTTATTTTCACATGCTTTTAAGTTTGCATAATACTCTTTTAACAACTACAAAAAAAGTCTCTGTCTTTTTTTCTAGAATTAATTTTTAGACTGATGTTTTATTCTGTATGGCAAATGATTGGGGGAAGAAAATCTAAGGTCCAACATTTTTTTATTATTATTATTCTGAGAAAAAAAAGCTGGATACTAAGTTAAAGTTCAATTTCTGAGATTAAAAAAAAAAAAAAATTCCAAGGATAAAGTCAAAATTGAGAATTTCTGAGTTTTGACCAAGAATTCTGCCTTTTTTTCTCGGAACAAATTTTAAAAAAAAAATATAAAAAATTGGACCTTAGATGTCTTTTTTGAACCCGTGGCCCAGTTCCCTTTCTTTAACTCAGAGCCAAACTATATTACATGAAAACATACTGTACATCAGAAGTTATTTTTTACAGGACAAAGGTCCAATAGTAATTCATGCAATATTACATATCAGATAAAATATTGTTGATAACATTTTTGGAAATACTGGACTGGTTTTAAAATGTGGTTGTGTTTTAATGTTGGTATTAATAGATATTGCCTTAAAGGGACAAAAGCAATTAATCCAGGGAGATAAGACTGGTGTAAAATACAATCGTTGAATATTCAATCATTGGGAATTTTTTTCAACTGCTTTAATAAATAAAGTTGGCTAGATTATTTCATATTTGGCAGCTGAGTTTTTCGTTTTGCAATCATCTGAAGGAGTATTTAGGAGTACTAAACATGAAAACACCTGTTAGTTGAATGTGTGCATTAAGAATGAAATACCTGCTTAGATTATGCTGAAAAATTCACACTTAATGCTGTTAAAGTTCAGATGTCTCTGCTTGTTGTTATTCTCAGCTCATATTTCTTAAAGGAGCCGTGCAGCAGCAGGCAGCAGTCCACTCTCTGATGGCAGCACAAAGACAAATACAGAACAGTCTATACTTGTGTTACATAACAGTCTGTGATCATGGAAACAAACCCACAGAGTGATGTCACATCATGGAAATGAAGCGAATACATCTTTAAAGGCCTGATGTGCTGATAAATCCTGGAGGATGTTTTGTTTGTGTAGAGTGTTTGATTACAGAGTTATAAAAGGAAACAGTCAGAGTGTGTTCACAGGGAAATAAGAGCGACATGGTGGAGGGAGAGTTTGTCGTGAAGTGAGGTGAGTTCATGTATGAAGTCTTTGATAGAGGTGTGTTGTAGAAAAGGTCAGCAGTAGAGTAACTTTGTGCATTATTGAAGTCTGCATGATCTTTTGAGGATAAAGTAAAAAGCCTTTGCACGTGTTTATTGTTTCTATGTGTCAGAATGTCTCTCAGGGATCCAACATATGAGCCTCCGTCTGTGTCTGAGCTGCTGGAGTTTCTACGTGCAGACAGAAAACCCACTGGACACGTCAACCAAGTGTGGCCCAATGTTTACATCGGCAACGAGTGGGTTTGATACGGTGGCCCTGAGGGTCAAAACAAAACAATAGTTGAATTTAAATCAGAGGATGATGACTTTTCTCACAGAATAACATGGGATGTTTCAAACACATTTCTCAAAATATAGAATTGTGTTACAAAAATTATTAATAGTGTATTAAAAAATGATGAATTTCAAAGTGTTTAGAAAATATGAAATCTCCTCATAGCATGACAAAATTCCATTTTAACTTATAGGTCTTCTCTCAAGACACAAAAATGTCTTAAATTGGATATTTCAACAAAAAATGAGCAAAGTCTGATTTTTCAAGAAAAAAATCACAAAAATGAAAAATTTGACATATCAGGAAAAAAAACCTGTGAATTGCAGAAAATTAAGAAACCTCACATTAGAAAAAGTTATTCAGGTTTTCTTTTCAATTTAAAAAAATGCAAGCAGAGTTTCTTTATGTATCTTAGTATCAGTTTAAATGTTAACATGCAAAAAAAATTCACAAAAAACAAAAAGTCTTTGACAAAATTTTTCAAACAGACAAAAAAGTATAACTTAAATTTACAAATGACAAAAAATATTGAAAACAAATCCAAAATTTTGACAAAAATATCCCAAATGAATCGTACTTTAAATACAAAACACGAATGAATTCCTCAAGAATCACCAGAAAGTTGCAAAAACACAAAATCAGTTGACAAAGGGAACTTATTTCTGATTCTTGTGCAAAAAACATTGTCCATTAAAATACAACAAACTCACAATATATTGATAAGTAACAGAGCACTGCAAAAAATAAAGAAACAATATAGGATATGCAAAGTTTTGGTAGATTAAAGCACGTTTTAAAAAACACTTGAAATAAAAAAAAACCCAAAATAGTGCGTACCCTGGAGCTGTAGACTTATTTTCTGAAATGTTTTAATGTTATTGACTTGTTGTGGTTTCTTAAATACTGTATTAAAACCTTCCAGGTAAACAATAGATACATAAAAATAAAAAAACAGTTCACCCTCACAGACGTCAGTGTGTGTTTGTGTTTCAGGGTGGCCGCTCGTGACAAGCCCCTGCTCCACAGCCTGGGAATTACTCACATAGTGAACGCTGCACACAGACCCACTAATCCTGACTCTGGACCCTGTTTCCACGTCAAAACAGGCCCACGTTTCTACAGAGACATGAAGGTGGACTATTATGGGGTGGAGGCTGATGACGCCATAGGGTTTATACTTAGTCCTTTCTTCTACCCGACTGCGCGATACATCAGAGCTGCACTGGCCATGGGAGGCAAGTCAATGAGATTTAAAGATATAAAAACTCATCAGCAACTGAGCAGTCAGTATATCGCTGTTGAATTTCTAAATCAGTGATTCCCAACCTGTGGGTCGCGGCCCCCTGGTGGGCTGTGAAGGCATTGCAAGTGGGACCGAATCATTTCCAAAACAGTATTATTTTTTGGGGGGGTTATTTTATAAAGATACAAATATAAAGAACAATGTTTTTAAAGTGTTAAAACTCAGTTACTTCTTTGAGTATTTTAAAAATGTTGACATATTAATATACTTTTTAAAAAGCCCAATATGTAACAAAGACCCGAAATGTAAAAAAAAAAAAAAAAAGTTTTAAAACCCTAGCATGTATCAGAAGTGCTTTGCCTAAAATGTGATGGAAAATAAATAATTAGTAAAACCCAGAATGTGAAAAGTTATCATTGACAATATTGACCAGTTAGTAAATTATGGGTTTTATGACATTTTTCTATAACATTTCAGGCTCAGCACTTTTGTTACATATATATTTCAAGTTGTCACATTGTTTTTATTGCATTTCAGGTCTTAGTTACAAACTGAGCATTATATATTCTCCATATTTATGGGGTTGGAGTTGGGTCGTGAACATTTATGAGACGATCTAAATCAAAACACATTTAACTGCTGTGTTGTGTGTGTGTCTGTGCTCCAGGACGAGTGTTCGTCCACTGTCTGATGGGTGTGAGCCGTTCTGCCACATTGGTGCTGGCCTTCCTCATGATCGTTGAGGGCCTGAGGCTGCAGGAGGCGGTCGCCGCCGTCAGGCCGCACAGAGACATCTGTCCTAACCCCGGCTTCCTGCAGCAGCTCCGCAGCCTGGACATGGGCCTGGAGAGAGAGAGAAGGAGACGCAGACAGGCTCTAACACTGTAACAACACACAAAAACACACACACACAAAAAGTCATCGACAGCAACAAACACACACACATACAGGCACATTTTTATTGCTGCAGAGGTCAGAAGGAGGAGGAGACGCCATCACTGACAGATCTGAGGCAATTACTCTGGACCAACAGGAAGCCAGTGGAACCTGTCAATCAAGTCTGGACAAACTTGTACATCGGGGACGAGTGAGTTAAGAAAACCCAACCTGCAAATGGACGTGTTGTCAAAAAAGTGTTGCATTAAATCGTTTTGTGTGTGTGCAGGTCTGTGGCCAGAGATAAGTCCACGCTGTCCTCTCTGGGTGTGACTCATATTGTGAATGCTGCAGCAGGACAACATCGCATCAACACAGGTCTGCTCTTCTACAAAGAGCTCGATGTGGTTTACCTCGGAGTCGAAGCCGCGGATCATCCAGAGTTTGACCTTCGACCTTTCTTCAATTCCTCCGCACAGTTCATAGATGACGCTTTGAAGCAGGGCGGTCAGTTTGTCAATACGACAACAGACTCATCCATCCATACAAACACACAAACACACATGTTAAATTCTAAAAGTACAACTTCAACTCTTTTTTTTTAAGCTTAGTTTTAGCTTCATGTAAATTTCAGTGGGGTGCACAGACATTTTGAAAGTCAGGGGTGAAAGACAGAGTCATAAACAGTGTGTTATGACTCCCAAGAGGGCACTTTAGCATGTTTTAACTATCCAAAGGGTCAGAAAAGTGGGGTTTTTTAAGCAGGAAGGCACTCAACCATGTGTTTTGGCTCCCAAAAAGGCCCTTTATCAAGAGTATGGCAACAAGGAGCGCATGTTTGCATATTTTAGCTCCCAAGAGGAGACACATGGCGCATGTTTTAGCACCCAGTAGGGCAGTTTATTATGTTTTACCCAGCCCAAGGACAAAGATACTGTGGTCTGCCAACCATGAGAGCATTGTAGCACATGTTTTGGCTTCCATGTGGGCACTTTAGTGAATGTTTTGGCTCCCAGTAGAGCAGATTATCATGTTTTACCTGGCCCAAAAGGCATAGAGCTCAGTCCCCAACCACAAGGGCACGTTTGCATATT
This sequence comes from Thalassoma bifasciatum, assembly GCA_008086565.1. Classification (NCBI taxonomy): domain Eukaryota; kingdom Metazoa; phylum Chordata; class Actinopteri; order Labriformes; family Labridae; genus Thalassoma; species Thalassoma bifasciatum. The sequence goes on along the minus strand of RPOG01004429.1, from coordinate 31,502 downwards.
TTGGCTCCCAAGTGGAGTCATTTGAGCATGTTTTGCCTCCCAGGAGTGCAGTTTTTCATGTTTTAACCAGCCAAAGGGGCAGACAGTGTGGTTTGCCAGCCAGGAAAGCACTTTAGCATGTGCTTTAGCTCCCAAAAAGGCACTTTAGTACATAAGTATGGCATCAGGAAGGCACTGTGGCACATGTTTTGGCTCCCAAAAGGATACCTTTGCACATTATGGTTCCCAAGAAAAGCCATATGAGCATGTTTTGGCTCCCAGGAGGGCAGTTTATTCTGTTTTACTCAGCCTAAGGGGCAGATAATGCAGTTTGCCAATCAAGAAGACACTTTAATATGTGTTCTTGTGCCCATGAAGGTACTTGAGCACATATTTTGTCTACAAAGTGGGCATTTTTGCTTGCATTTTGCAAAACAATTGGTCCACAAGGAGGGGCAACTGCAGCCCTTGCCACCTCTGTGCACGTCACTGGTAGGCATATCTAGTGTATTTACATTTTATGACAAACATATGAGCCATGTTTCTTCAACTCCTTCTGCTCCTTTGTGTCTTATGCAACATATTAAGTTTTTAGATTTTATTACTTTGGATGACAAGGCTGATTTAAGTGATATGAAATGTATTTCTCACCGTCTATTTCAGGGAAAGTGTTTGTGCACTGTGCCATGGGTGTGAGTCGCTCTGGAGCGCTGGTGCTTGCGTATCTGATGATCTGTCACAGCCTGTCCTTAGTGGACGCCATCACAGCTGTGCGTCTGAACAGAGACATTGGACCCAACTCTGGTTTTTTGGAGCAGCTGAGGCAGCTGGAGCTGAGCCTTAGAGACGTTAAAGAGGACGACCACATTGTTTCACCATGATGAAAACAGTCCACCTGTTTCTGACTTATTTCATTTGAATGCAAGTTTCCTGTCAGTGCAATTCGATCAAGAATCTCACCTGTTACATAAGCTTCTAATCTTGTACAAAACTCTGGGGTAAAAATTCAACAACTGAATGCTTCAGCTTTTATGCCTCCAGAAATAACTGCACTGACAAATGTGACGTGATCCCCACACCTGTCCATGCATGAGTGACATTCTCACAGCTCTGAGCCTCAGTTTGTTTGCTGACATTATTTCTCATGACTCAGTGTGCTTCTGTAATATAAAGTCTAAAATAAATATAAAACTTTCCTGCATGAGGAATCACATTAGCAGGCGCGTGTGTGTAGTCGTGTGTGTGAGTGTGTCAGGTTTCGAAGTCAGGTGTTGAAGCCCTGATGCCTAAAAATATCATCTTTAACACAGAGCCTGAGAGCCGTTACTATTCCAAGTCTGTATTTTTGTCTCATTGCTTACTGCAGACACACACTCACACACACTCAATCGTGAAGTTTACACATGTCCACTGTGGAAGTGTTCAGATGCTGCTCTGTATTTCTGCTCTGGAAAGGATTTAAGTTCACACAGCTACAAGAAAGAGAGGTAAGTCATGTTTTCTACAGGTTATTATAGAGACTAAACAAACATTAATGGAGCGGTTTGGCTGGTTTTTGGTATTGTTGTCTAACCTGGAGTCACCTGAAGTGACAGTAACTGACTCCAGTTCATCCAGGGACAATATAACTATGAGTGTTTAGTGTTCAATTGTGTTCAGAGGTGTAACCCTGAATCAATCTGATGACAGCTACTCAGACATTTATGAATTATTCATTGTGATAAAAGAAAACTATGTACCTGGGTTCTGTTTGTTTACCAAATCTGTTTTCATGAAGCCATAAACGTTTGCTGCACTGATCAGTCCTAAAGATCCCTCCTAATGTCTCTTTAAACTGTTAGAGACTGTTATTACAAAGTTACAACTGTTGAATATCTCAGAGAAAATACCTATTCATGCTACTTCATTCTTTTCATATAAGACTGCTCAAACCTCCTGTTTAATTTCAAAAGTTGTCTTTTCATATCTTTAATTTTCTTCCATAGAGGTCTTTGAACATTAAACCGATAGTTCCATGCAATACTTTTTACATGTAAAATTAATTAATAATTATGACAGTTTTTGTAAAATTATGTGTGCTTAATAGAAATTTATAGCATCTTCATTAAAAAATGAAATGATTTTAAAACAGTATCCTGCTTAAACTTTGTCATAAACCTGTCTGCGATAATACATCAATATTATACCTCTGATGACAACCTTAATGACAAAAAAGTCAAAATTTTTGCTTTTTTCTACTCAAAAAAGAGGTATAATTAATGTAAATGAGGTCTATATACTAAATATCACAAAAGTAATTGTTTAATATATGTGAACATGTTAGGAAACAACTTCACCAAAAAGGAGAAACAACAAAATTTGGAAAAAATTTAACACCTAGTACTTTATCTGCAGTTAGAACAGATGGTGGTGAGTAAATTTGAAGCCATTATGAGGGTTAAATATTTTGAACTTTTTACAAGTATACGCAAGAGTTTACATACATTTATATAAAGAATTGATAAGAGACAATTTATTCAAACTACATCTTACACAGTAAAATGCAGGAAAAAGTCTCCTAGGTTTCTCATCAAGCCGAGCTTTGTAAATAAAGCAACAAAAACTGAATATGTATGGACCAAAAGTAGATGAAAAGAGGACGAGATAACTTTTGCAGGAAGTCAATTAGCACAGAGTGAAACTTACTCTTTGAAATACAGTGCCACTAAACAACCAGGTGAATTAATCTGCAGATATTTTTTTCTCCAAGTCATTTTAGTTTATACTTGTATGCAAAATGACAATAAAAGAAGCTTGTCATGTGGAATCGTACTGCCCTGATTGTTGGACCTTGTCACCACTTGATGAATTAGCTCACCAGTCTTTACAAGTTGAGGTCTATATCACATGTCACTGCTTTAAAGGTGTTGAAACGACATCCTTATGCCTGTGATTAAGCTCAGATGTGTTTTCTCTGAGCAGCAGAGGTGAACCATGTCGTCCTGTAGTGTAAAGTCCAGAGGCAAGAACCCGTACGCTGCAGTCCAGGTGGATCCAGACAGTGACTACATCACACCAGGAACTTTAGACCTAGAACAGCTGTTCTGGTCAGGAACTGGGGCTCCTTATGCACATGTGAACCAGGTCTGGCCCAGAATCTACATCGGTGATGAGTGAGTAAATGCACAGAGATAATTCTCCACTTAAAGAGTCAAAAATGCCAATGGGAGCTTTATAGTAACTGTGTATTTTTGTGCATGAATAGGAAAACAGCTCTGGAGTGTCCTGGTCTGAAGGAGCTGGGTATTACACATGTTCTTAATGCAGCAGAGGGGAAGTGGAATAATGTACTGACTGGTGCTGAATACTACAGCGACATGAACATTGAATACTTTGGTGTGGAGGCTGATGACAAACCAACCTTCAACATCTCACAATTCTTCTGTCCTGCAACCGAATTCATCCACGAGGCCCTGAGTCAGCCCCAGAGTAAGTCCTACAGCCCAGTGGTTCCCAACCTTTTCCGACTCAGGGCCCACTTTTACGTCTCAAAAATGTTTGTGGCCCCAATGATCCAAAATGTAATAACTGGTCGACAATGTAACAGATTCTGAACCCAAAGCAAAATAACTTTTTGCCAAGAAAGTAACAATTTGTTGCAGTTTGAGTCAGTTAGTACATTTTGGTTTTTAATACATTGCTTTTGTTAACTTTTGGGCTCGGCACTATGGTTACATTTTTGACAAGTTGTTACATTTCGGGTTTTACTAATTGGGTCATGGTTACGTTTCGGGTCATGCTACCTTGTCACCATGAATAGCTGAGCATTTTTAATATCCTGACCGAGTTTGTAGCTGAGTTTTAACATTTAAAACATTCTGTTAATTTGCATTTTTCTATATTTATTTGTATCTTGTGTCTTTATCTAACTACACTCTACTAAAATCAGACTATTTTGGAAATGATTTGGCGGCCCACTTGCAATACCTTCACGGCCTGCCAGGGGTCCGCAGCCCACAGGTTGGGAATCACTGCTACAGCTCACAGAGCCTCTAATAAAGATCCACCTCTGATGATGAAGCTCACTCTTTTATCAATCTGTGCCTCATTTTTTTTGTAGATAAGGTGCTCGTGCACTGCGTGATGGGCCGCAGCAGGTCGGCGTCTCTGGTGTTGGCGTACCTGATGATGAAACAGAGCCTGACTGTGGTGGATGCTGTTGAACACGTGCGACAGCAGCGCTGCATCCTGCCCAACCACGGCTTCTTGAAACAGCTCAGAGCTCTGGACATCACGTTACAGGAGGAGAAGCTGAGGCAAAAACATCAGACCAATGACACACAATAAATCCACAACATGCCTGCACTGTTTATAAAACTCCAGATTCCCTTTGGACACATCTCAGGAATTACGAATAAACCTCTTTGTTTCTATAACTGTTGGATGATTAAACACTGTTTTTATTTTGCAAATGTAAATTTCAAGTATGTTTGTTCAGCAGCTTATTTTTTTCATAATCTGCATCTGGGCTTTCAAATTAGGCTGATTGCAGGCGATTTGGTTAAGTTATGACATTCATACAACTGAATTGTCAATATAGAGGCTTAGTGTTTTCAAAATACCTTGTCTTACAATATGATGATTTATAAGTTGAGCATTTCTGTTTGTTTTTGTTAGTTAGTCTGTCCTTTTTTGGCATCGCTGTGTGGGTGTTTAAACCATAAAACAACTACTAACTGGGCCATAATTCTATACATTTCATTTTTCCATTTTCTCAAGATCATAAGATAATTCCAGAACATGAGCTTTTCTCAAAATAATGAGGAAAAATAAGACATCTTGAGACAACAGCTGTAATCAGGTGGTTATTTTTGAGAAAATTCTGAAAGTAAAATGTATAAAATTATGGCCTTTTAGCATTTAATAAGCTTCAATGTAAGCTTGTGATTTCAGCAAATAGCTTTCAAAAGTTGACAATTAATAATACATTCACTTACCATTTCAACCACAAATCTATATCCATTTGCTACAATTATTCATGCAGATTTCTGTCGTTACAGCTACTTTCCTCAACAATACTTTTTTTTATTATTAAGAAATAATTTCTCCATTTGAAGATGTTTTGCAATTTCTCTACATGCAGACAGTTTGCAAGTACAGAAGTTGGAAACCTTTGATATAAACCTTTTCCAATGTGACCTCAGTGGTAGAAATGACCTCATTTAACTGTGATGAAGCTTCTGCTCTATTTGCAACAAGCTTAAAATTGTTGAAGTTTCTGTTTTGCTTCCAATTTAGATCAATTAACTCTTGATTTCAGGGCACCTCTAGTTACTAACCATATTCGCACAGATTCCAGTTTGAAACAACTTTACTTGAGGCTTTAAAAATGCTGAATCATGGAGATGCATGTAAATTGGGCAAAAACATTGAAACAAATTGTTGATGGGGTTGACACTGCAACTTTTATTAATGAGGAGTTGTTGCAGTCGGGCACAAAGATGAGCAACTTGCCTTCAATACAAGGTCACATGAGGCTTTTTGGTGCATCTGAAGACAGAAAACAAAGGGACAACAGGCAAATTTTGTCATAACGGAAATGTATTGTAAACAGCTCTAGTGTGCACAGAACAGAATGCATTATTACGAACTGTTTGGAGGTGCTCGGCTGATTCAAGTATTCAAAGTTGTTCAGTCTGCAGAATAACACTTACTCAGGTAAATAGTGATGATTTTAAATAATTGGCCCCGTATCACAAATTTTAACTTGTGCTCCATTAATACACGACTGAAAACCAGGGGAATTTATTCTTCATTCACTTCTGATAGAAAGAAAAAAAAAAGACTGTTTTGAAGTCGGGTTGAATATTTCAAGTTGCAGGACGAGATCAACACACTGGGAAAGATCTCATGCAACAGCTTGAGGTGAAAAATGAACACATGAAAAGTCAGCGCTGTTTTTCCAACAAGCAAAGCTAACTTCCTTACATGCATATGGACATATTGTGCGTCTTTTTGTTTCCCTATAAGCCAGCAGCTGGTAAAGCCCCAGCATGTCAGTTTACACTACATCTGCCTTTGCAAACTTTAATACTTACACAGAAGGAAGATGAAGAAAAGGCACTCCTGAATTAAAAAACACAGCATGAGGAAAAGTGAATATGTGACTCTGAAGGTGACTTACAAACACTGTTGACACATCTGACATGTAGGGAAAACAGGAATTCATTGGCTGAGACTTTTGACACATTGAAAAGTGTGCGTTTTCATTACTGGCCTGATATAATCATAACAGTCTAAAGACAAACAGGAAAATCAAATAACAATTCTTACTGCTCATTTCAATGCAGTATCAAACTCTGTTTTTCCTTTAGTGTTTTGTTTATTACATCATCCTCCTGTTGAAATTTACTAAACTCATGAGATGCCAACATGACCGCATGCAGCAGGGGTTGATGGGTACTGTGACCACACGCTGGCAGTGTCATAGCCAAAATGATTAGGAATCAATCCATAAAAATAAAAATAAAAACAACTCAGGATGCTCAGTTTAGATCCTTCAAACACTATAATCAAATCCTGTGGCGTTGTCATGATTCTTTACTGTCAATGAAATCTCTGATGATCCTCTGGCGCCCCCAAGTGGAGAACTTTGAGACAGGCACAGGTCATTTTGAGAGCAGATGTTAACTGGAGACGAGCTTTGTGCCAATTAAAAAAAAAAAAAAAAATCAAGGACGGTTGGCTGATTGAAAAAAGGGGATTTGATATGTAGACAATTATTTTTCAGAGTTTTATTTTTATGTTAGGGGGAGTATGTAGCGCCAGACTGAGAGTGAAGTCGTCCTGTACTCATTTGAAATTTGGTTTTTCAGGGAAGGTGCAGCCTGCTCTTCTGATGATGACGTTTGCGGAGTAATGTGCCGCCTTTACACACTGATTCAGAGGTTTGTCCTGAACCAGCTCAGACAGGAAACCTGCATGAACGAGAGAGAGAGAAAGAGAGAGAGAGAACTTAAACATAAAATCCACAGGAAAGACCAATCACCAACCTGGGATTTTTTGAAACAGGAAACTCTTACCTCCTACAAAGGCATCACCTGCACCGTTCGTGTCAACAATGTCCTTGGGCTCAATTTTCTCCACAGGGAATGTCTCAATCTTGTCACCTAAAAATGAAAGAGACATTTCAAATAAACAAATGATGACAGGAGACAGAAGTTAGAAGGAATTATTTTGTTACATTATTTCAAAGAAAGGGTAACAACACTTAAAACTCACTTTGCACCATGATGGTTTCATCTTTCCCCTGAGTAAATACAACAACCCTTTGTCTCTTTGAGTTGACTTTGGGTAAAGCCTGAGCTTTCTTTGCAATTTCCTTTAGATCCTCAGTCTACAGATGGAAACAAATGCAAAGTTAATCCAATAAGAACGCATGAAATTAAAAACTTATCTGCAGTAACAAAATGAGACTGTCATTGTTCACCTCAAATTCCTGCTCTTTACCAAAAGCTGCTGCTTCCTGAGGATCGAAAAACATCAACATGGTTTTACACAAACAACTACATCATTATTAACATCTGGTAAAAATCTGTGCAGGGTTATTTTGAGTATTTGAGCAGTAAAAGTCCAGCTTACCGTCTCGTTGCCAAAGAGCAAATCGACGTAAGGCAGAACCTGCATGAGGTTATCCTTGAAGAACTGGCAGATAAAAGGTGCAGAGAGGTTCAAGCAGAACAGCTTGTTGTTTTCAGACGCATGCTTCGCCACTTTCAGGATGGACTCCAGAGAGACAGTGAGGAAAAAGCCCTGGAAGCAAAAGGTGACATTGGGTCAGCACTGATCTGCTTTTTATATCTTGATGAGCTCTAATGAATCACACAGTAACAACTTTAACAAAGACCTGGAGACACAAAGATGTGAGAACATAATTGACCTTATCACAACTTTTACTCACAGCGATATAGAAGACTTTTGCTTTTTTCACCAGCTCCCAGTTCTCCTCCAGGTCTAGATGTTTGTCTTTCTTATAACAGTTTGCAGCAGCGAGGTTCGCCACCAAAGACCTGAGAGAAGAAAGCAAAACACAATTAAGGACTTGTCGTCACACGATGAGTCATCTGAGTATGATGATAACCACCCACCTGTTGTCTCCTGTGATGCAGGCAGCACACGTCCCTGTTGGCTCTTCGTCTTGCTCGTAGTAGTGGGCGTCGATGTGAGCTTCCACTGCTTTCTGCTTCAGGATCTCTCCAAACTTGTCTTTGCCGATGCAGCCGAAGAACGTGCCCACGTTATGAGGCTCTTGGATCATCCACTACAGACAGTGACGACATCTTTTTTTTTAACTCAAAGACCAGCTTAAAATCTGAGCAGAATGTTAGGAAAAAGCAGTGAGAAACAAGTTTCACGTGTTTGACCGACCTGTGCGACTTTTATGGAGTTTTGTGTGGCGCCTCCTGCATGGTACTCAACTTTAAACTTCTTCACTATCTCCTCAAATCTACAGACAGAGACAAACAAACAGAAAAAAAAATTATCAATTCTGAAATGTGACAGCAACCAGCTTTGTAAACTCAGTTTGTAGCATAGTTTAGTGTCCAGAGGGTGAGCAGACTATCTGTTTAGTGTTACTCACACTGAGATGTGTCTGTAACATTAGTGAATCCTGGTTGTGTCCTACCAGTGCACATCTATCGACTCCAACCTCACCAAGCAGAGCAAACAAAACCTGGCTCTTCATTTTATTTAATGACTCGAAAGTTGAAATCATGGACAGTGTAATACATGGATGTTGTCTCTGTTATTTCACTGGTTTGTTTCTGAGTTTTGAGGCAACTGCCTTGGGAAAAGAAATTTAAATCACAACTTAAATCCAAGAAATCATTTACCGGTACTTTAAGAAAGAGTGTTGTTACACTAAAGACCGGTCTTGGTCTCATCTTGGACTCAAAAGCATCTTGTCTTCTTCCGGTCTCAGTCTCAGAAAAGCAGGACTCTGGATTGTTTCTGGATTTATCAGTGGCTTTAAATTAATAGAAGGATTTATTTGTTTTTAGAATTTAGCTGAACAAATTTGTCAAGATTTGATAAATTCTTATATTGTGCTTTGAAAGATTTGCAGACACCTTGCTTTTGACACTTTCTCACGGTTTTTAAAACTGATTTTTATGGTCTTGGTCTTGACTCTTAAAAGTCTTGGTCTTGGATAAATGTGGTCTTGAATACAACACTAAAAAAAGACAGATCTTTCTTCTCAGCACTAAAATTTGGCATGGTGTCACCAAAAGGACCCAACCACAGACGCTGAGAAACAGTATTTTGACCAATTTTATCGCTGATGCTCACATTTGAAATTGTAGATTACAAAAAGGAAATTTAATAGAAGAGAAACTATGGTGTCCTCACGGGGCCTTTGAACAGTTGCTTCAAATGCATCTCCTTGATGATGTGCAGGATAATAAACTTAGCTTAATGGCTTTTAAGCAAGCGGCAACATCTGCTGTTCAATTATGAAGCCAGTTGGGGAATACAAAGACTGCAGTGTTTCAGTTTGAGTGCCTCAGATGTCCATGAGAGGAAGGCTGCAAAAACTAAAACATCCCAATGGTATGAGACTCATTTTCACAGAAGAATTAACTGTTTCCAACCTGGTTCAACATGGTGTTACATGGTGGATCTGAATAACAATGTAGACAGCAGGATTGTAACATAAATTTGCACATTTAAGGCTGAGCTGATAAGCAGGTTGTTGCCCTGTAGCCTGTAGCCTTTAGCCATGGGGCTAAATTCCCACACCAGCTCCACCTGTTTCTGGGTTGAGTGTTAGTTCGACTGATACTTGGGCTTCAAAAGGCCTGATCAGGACCCCAACGTGACATCGCAGAGACCTCGTTCTTGTCCAGGAGGGTCTTTGCTCTTAACCTCAGCTGACTGGTGCTTCACTGTACAGGAGCCAAATGTCTTCTAGGTAAAAATACACCACATGCATTCTGTTCACTGCTCCTTCTATTTGAACCATTTACGAGTGTTATGTAACACAAGAGCAGAAGCAGCAGCGCTTTGATGTGCAGCTTCAGGCTAAAGCATCTCCATTATACTATGTTGTACAGTCTAAATATAGCACATGCATCTTCCTACACTCTGACATGTGTTTGTGTGGTTTGATGTGAGTGTCGGAGACAGCATGTTCAAATATGTCCGAGGAAAGTGTAACGGGCCGGCTGCTGCTAAAGGTCCTGAGACTGTGACAGAGGTTGAAGAGAGCGGGACATCTGGGAGACGGGAAAAACCCACACGATGAGTATTATTAGTCAGCTTTGGATTTCTCTTATTAAGAGGGGAACTTAAACACAGGAGGGCTCTGTGACAAAAGGAGGCCAAAGTTTAACACATTACTCTAATGTTGACCTTTAGAGAGTTGTGCAAAATGTATACATTGAATCTGTGAGAATCTACAAAGCCTTCTCTATTTTGTTCAACAATATGTAACAGACACTAGAAAAGCAACGCTGGTAAATCTAAACTGTTGAGTAACACACTCAAAGTCACACACGACTTTCTTATCTCCTGCTGTGAAATGTTTGCTTTCTGGCTCTCGTCTCAGAGGGACTGGGAGGTGAAGTGTCCTGCTTTCCTATTGGCTGAGACTGCCTCTATGTCCCGGATCTGCGATTGGTCGTCTATAATGGAACGGAGGTCAATGGTGCTGATTTCTGGTGTGCGCCTGTTTTGACTGGCCCCCTCCAGAAGAGAGAGGACCAAACTTGGAACAAAATGAGAAGTATTTGATCTTCCTTGAACAGACCACTAACTGTGTTCGTAAATGTGTGAGAGCTCGACTTTAGGCGTTTTACAGACCACACTTACAGTGCTTTGTGTTTGTCCTCTGCCAGGATCTGGTCGTTGGGTTTGAGGGTGTATCTGCAAACAATTAGAGAAGAAAAAAAGGGATGAGCTCTGCCAAGTCGCTGGAGACATTCGTAAATACAAAACATGTATTTATTCCTTTTTAGAAAACACTTCCATTAGAAAACAAATCCAAAACTTTGATTTATTTTCATGTGGAATCACAGACAGGGTGGCTGTTTTCAAAGTGGTTCATGAAATGTTTAATCAATAAATCAGGAACAGATGCTTTTTTTAATCCCTGCAAGAGCCTCAGGAGGAATCAATACACGAGTCAATAATGCTAAACAGAGTCCTGCTTTCAAAAAACAAATGCAGGTTAAAGATTAAAGTGCAGTTTTACTCCTGCTTCACTTCTTGAGAGACTGAATAAGAACTGTGGCTGGTTTTGGTCTAATCCAGGAGTTTACGCAAGGGCTTTGTGAGTGGACTCTGAGCTGGAAGCCTTTGCCCTGGTCAGTGTGTCAGAGCACGGACGGACCAGAGGACAGCTCCTCTTTCTGAGCATGCTCACACCCACACCTCCCACTAATACACACAGACAAAGCTGAAAGTGAATAAAAAATAAAGAAAAGGTAAAGAAAGCACCTCGAATTTTGTGCTCTGCTGCTGATGTAACCCAACCGAACTGATAGAGGATCATCAATAATGTGAACATGATTCTCTCAACATCATTTGTTTCAATCAGCTCGAAGGAGCTTTATCACAGTTTCATCTCAGATTATATTAAAGCAATAAATCTGCTTGACACGGATCTGCTGTTCACTTCACCGTGCTCGTCTCTGCTCTCTCTTATCATCACTTTCTTGTGTGTGTAATGATCCAACATCATCTTTTGTTGGCTCACCCACCACAACTATTCAATAAAAAAATTATCTGTACTTTATGCAATAATAATAAATAATTATGATTTTAAGAAAGTGTTTATTAATTTCATTATTACCATTTTGTCTTATTTTTACATATTTGGTTACACATTTGAGTACTTTCTCACTTTTATTGGTGATGGTATATAATTTTCCTCAACTAATTTGTTGCACTATTTGTTTGACTAAATATCAAGACACTTTGTAGATCAAATTAACCCCTTAAGACCCAGCGTCCACATATGTGGAAATTAAATTTCTGCCTCTCAGACCTATAATACTTCATTTTTTAAAACTTTGACCTATCAGCCACATTTAGGGACACTGCCCACTTCATATTGCGATGAAATAACAACATTACACCATGTTTAGTGAAAAGAAAACAGAGTACCTATCCACTATAACACCTAAAACTAAAAACTAATACTTAACTTATAACACTAAAAACAACTTCAATTAAAAAGACTAAGTTTAGTTGTAAGACTTAAGGCTTACTGATCCCAAATAGCAAAGAGAAATAAAAAATGCACATCTGATAAAAGCTCAGGTCTCAGGAGGTTAATCTTGCAAAATGCAAATTAAAAAATCATTAAATAATGATCACAGGGTCGCACAAAAAAGGGCTTAGGCCAGTTAATATCACATTTTTCGTTGCAGCCTATGCTTAGGTTTCACTTAAAGGAAGAAGAATTTAAAGAATTTCAAACATTTTTTCCACACCTGTCAGGAGCAATGATTGAAACTACTGGGAAGTAAAAAAAAGAAGTCAGTCAAACAACTTACTTGTCCAAGAAGTCTTTGTCTACAACAGCAGAGATGTCCAACAAGGGGTTTCCCATCCCAAATAGTGAATTCGGACTGAAACAGAAAGACGTGTCAGAACAGAAAACAACATTAACAATTTGCCTGCAGGAAAGTGAAATCAGTACCATTTTGCAGAGCCTGGAAAAAGCTCATGAATAAGTCAGTTCAGGACTATAACAGCCCTTCTATTCAGCTGAATGTGAAAAAGCACATTTAATAAACTCCATGTTTGCTCCCTCTGCTGAATGTGCCAAGTATGTTGCCCACTAATTTATAAAACCCACATTTCTGCAGCTTCCATGTGACTCAATCACATGACTCAAAAGCTCCAAAGCAGAAATAGAACGGGTCTCAGATAAATAAATTAACACAGTTCCATGAATATGCACCACCTGAGGGGAGGACTTAGTTGCTCATGCATTTATATATTTTATGACATTAAAAGTGAGACAACATCAGCAGCTGCAGCTCGGCTGTTTGTGCATTGTGTGTTTTAACCTGGGGCGAACAGACATCACAAGTCCTGTGATGCTCAGAAACATAATCATATAACTGCGAAAAGACTCACTCTTGAGCTTTGTGTCAACGCAAAACAATTCAGGGTTTGTTTTTTTTGTGTAAATACTGCAAACCAAACACTGAGGCAGCCTGTTAAGGACACGTGTCTTTAAACCTGTGTTTACGTGTCATTTTCCTTCCTCTATACAAACCTTGGTGTCACAAATATTCTGTGTCTTGTGGGAAAAGCCCAGATGGAGCAAATCTTTCAACATATCTCCCTGACAGAAGCCACCTCTCAACATAAACATGGTGCACATATGTTTCTCCTCTTGGATCTGTTCTGGAGGATGAGGGCTAATGCTGCAACACAAACCAAAAGCATATGAAAATTGTGACCAAGCTGCCAGTGGTCTTACAGAGACAGGACCCTAGGAGATGCCACACCCGACAATCATTCCCCACAGTGCATTCATCTGCCAATATGCAGTCAGATCACTGGGCATGTGCAGCCAATTATGCTCCAGCCTGACTCCCTCCACATGCCAAAAGCCTCTCTTACCTTGCAGAAGACATTGTGTCCCTCCCTGACGACTTCAGCTACACAGTGACAGACCTGTTGAGTAACCTAAAACCGGTTCAGAAAGAGCTAAACATTCAAAACTTCACATTTTCATCCTAGTGTGCGGGTAGATCGATTTTCCCCTGCAACCACAGCTCCACCTACTGAGGCCTGACTGGTTGGAGGAGACGTGAGGGGAGGGATCTAGTCTGTTTCTTTCTGCCTGTTGATTTGCAGACATCAGCCTTGATGCTCGCACTCTCTGGAGGCTGAATTAATCGTGAGGGGCGTGCAGATGATGGAGGCTGCTGCAGAGAGACCCTAATATCAGCGCAGAATTATGCACAGACTTATGCACTGAACCATAACAGCAGGAAAAAATAATTTAAAACATATTTTTGCAACTACTTCCTCCACTATAAGTGCTTGCAAAACCAAAACAAGGAAGGCTTCCTCTTAAGTGGGCACTGGAGTGAGTGAGTGTCCACTTCTGTCATGTTTTTTTTCCGGTAAAACATGCAGCAACAGCAGGTGGTGAACACATCGAGCGGTGCATTCAAGTCGTGACGGAAAAATCGGAAAAGGAAGCTTTTATCATGGAAAATTAAAGAAAAGCGACAGGAGGTTGGAATAACTCAAAAGTAAGTCTGTAAGTATCTCAGAATTAAACTCGAGATGAAGTACGCTACTTTATACAATAGTGTTTATCTCTGAAATTGACGTTAAAATCTATAATCGATAACTCTTTGTCAGTTTAGTCATCAAAAAATAAAAAATAAGCTGATTTTTCCTCATTAAGTACCAGTGTGACCTTTAAACAAAAGCTACTTTGCTCTGCTTTATGTTAAACATTATAATTGTAAACTCTGAAATGCAGCAATCGAAAAACCGGATTCCGAACATGGAATCTTCCAACTTTTACAGGGCACATAAACGCACCACTAGCTTGCATGTTTACACTCTCTGCAGCCAAACGTTATTGGTTAAAAGCAGCACATTAACTACCCCTGACCCAACTTATATCACCACCTGCGGACAGATAACATTAGCTGAGTGTCCGTACCTGCAAAGTTAACCAATAACTACGACTAAGGACTTTACACCGGCCGCCAAAACAGCGACCCCCGCGGTGGTGAGTTCATGCACAAATCAGTGACCTCGAGGGGCTTTTAGCTTTCAGCCCGTCACATCTTCCCATGCACAATGTTCCCTGCAGAGATAAAACCTTAAAATTTCACATTTAGAGCACAGAATCACACGTGCACATCAGAGGAGGCTCGTGCCCCCTCGTGCGCTAAAGGTGTTTTTTTATTCCGTTACTTTCTCTCTCGGTCACCTGAGTTTGGCAGGAGTCTTTTTGGACGGAGACTCCTGTTTCTTCTTTTCCTCTGACAGTCTCTGTTTCTTTGCTCTGGGCTCTTCAGAAGCCATAGTTGACCGGGCACGTTGCTTCACCTCAACCTGGGGGGGAACGCGGTCGTGCTCGTGCGTTTGCTAAAGCGGTTTTCTCAAACTTATTACTCCCCCGAGTGCAGTCTTACAGGCAGCAGTTACCTCCCCCTTTATGAGACACCTCTGCAAAGCTCCACCTATCAAACTTTTCACATATAAAGCTTACATGTTGAACCAAGACTTCAGAATCAGGGTTATCAACCTTTTTATTGGGGCAATGACTCATTATTAGGGACAGTGGTTCCAACTTTTGGTACTTTTGTGTGTGTTTCTGTGGTAATAAATGTTGATTTCTTTTATAATGAGATCTCAAAGTACTACAATTTAACTTTAATAAATATATCAAAATATCATTCAACTGTTGTGCTGTAATACTGCAGTTGTTTCACAATTTTCTCAACATGAAAACCCTTAACTAAGATTAATTTCAACAGCACATTGTTTTTTCTAAATAATGCCCAAAATAAAACACACCTCTGCAAACTCCATGCCCATGTACAGCGTGGAAAATCACCTACTCTTTCACTCCTTCACGGTCACAAGGATGCGTTTAGGTACAGAAACATGGTTCTGTTTGATTTTACCCGACTCAGTGTGCAGTGCTACAGACAGAAATCAGTTAACATCTATAAAAGTACCAATTTCTGCACTGATCTCTACTCATTAATACACTAATACACATGTGCTGAGGTGTCATGTATTTTTTCAAGAGGACACCACCTTCTGTACTAGGGCTGAAAGAGGTATTGTCATCATATTGGTATCCAGTTATGAAAATTCAAGATATTAATATCCCAATATCAAAGATATCAATAATGTAGATTTTCCCAGCTCACCCTGCATGTAAAGCTCAGACATTCATATGATTATTGGTGATTTTCTGTAATGTTGATGACTGACAGTGAGCTCTAATCAATTAACCCCACTTTCCACATCCTGCATATTGAGTTTTCTCTAATTCCAGAGTCATATTGTATCGTCTCGACATCTAGATATCTGGCATTAATATCGAGATATGAAATTTTGTCCATACCATTCAGCCCTAATCTGTACCATAACTCAAACTCCTTTATTACCATTTTAAGGTGAACCACTGGCACAGAGGGCATTTTTGGAAAACGAATGCTTAAGTGTCCTGCTGGGAACCAAAATATGTATTACAGTGGTCTTTTGGGAGCCAAAATATGCCAAAGTACCCTCTCAAGAGCCAAAAGACATGATAAAGTCCCCCCCTGGTTGGCAGACCTCACTAATCTGACCCTTTGACTGGTTAAAGCATGATGAACTGCCACCTTTCTGAAGCCAAAAACACGCCAAAGAGCTTTCTGAGGAGCCAAAATATGCAAAAGTACCCTCTTTGGAGCCTCAGAAATGTCCTTTTAGAGCCAAAATATGCTTTAAAAGGCTCTGAAGTGCAAGACACTTGCTGAATCACTCTCCTTGGTGCTCTCCTTGTGCTTGAGTGTCCTCTTAGGAGCCAAATATGTCAAAGTTCGCTCTCAGAGGCCAGAATGCATGCCTATGTGCCCTCCTGCTTGGCAAACCACACTAATCTGCCCCTTTGGCTGGTTAAAACATGGTAAACTGGTCTCTCAGGAGCCAAAATATGTGCTGTATGTGCCTTTCTTTTTACTTCTCCCTTTCCCCTTCAGAATGCCTGTGCACACCACTACTGCAATGAACATAGTGCATTCTCATTTTGCAAAGGTATTCAACCATTCCCCTTGAATTGCATGATGCACATTTAATCTCTTTAACTTGGTTTTTCTGTTAGTGTTTTGCACCAGTTAGAGCTGTCATTTTTTGAGTTAAACCATGACCATGTGAAAAATAACAGATCTGATCTTAATAGAATTGAAGCCTCAAACATAAGGTAACACAGTTTTCATGTTTTTTTCTTTTTACATGTTTAAACTTTAACCTCAAGACTTGGGCTGCCTACCTTAGTTGTCTTTTGCCTCCCTTTATTTTTAGCAGGCTTGAACCAGGCCTGTTATGCAATAATTTTATGATCCCAGAATGCCACTGAGAGACAGAAAATTAAGGAACTTACGAGATGGCCTGCATGGTGCTGTCAGGGGTGGCCATAGGTCTTCACTCCACTCCACTTTTTGTTCACTGATGTGTCATGGCACAGTACAGTTGCCTTTTATATGTATTTTTTTTTTTGCCTCCTACCCTCAAACAGCCTGAAAGCACCCTGTATCCCAGTATTTGTGTAAAAATGAACATACTTTGGTGAAGTAAACACTGTTTGCGACCCCTCCTGAGGTAAATTGTTGTATTTCTGTCACCAGCTGATAAGTTAATAATCATATGCCACCACTTGGCATAACACGAGCCCCCTCCCAAACCCTGGACATGATAAGGAGTGTGACATTGTGTATGTTCTGTTTATGGAGACGAGCTGCAGACACAGTTAACAGCTCTATTACCAGAAAATTCTTAACATTAGAAACATTCTACAATAATTGTGGGGTTACTTATGTCTTGAATTTGGGGCTACTTATGTATTTTATTTGTGTTGTTACACCTCACCTTATTGTGACCCTATGAGGCTGACAATAATCCACAAAGAAATACCAAAAACATCTGCATTTTTACGCTTCCATTAAACAATTAGCAGATTAAGTGATTTAAACTATTAGAAATTAAGCTTTACTAGCCTGTTAGTATGAATGTACTTATTCTAGACTGAGAAAGGCCACGTCACAAGGTTTACAGACAGTTTTGAGGTTAGAACTGGTCGAGTTGGTCCTTGCGAGAAACCTGGAAAAAAACAGGTTCTGCACGGCTTCCAGAAGGTCATGTGATAAATTCAAAGCAGTTGTGAACTTTCAAGACTTGGGACTAAGTGAAACTCTTTCTGCAGCTAACTCTACCTCCAGGGAAAACCAAAGAGGGAGGGGAAAACAGAAACACATGGAGCCAATACAGTGTGTGATTTATTTATTCTAATACAATTGTCTCTGAGTATGAATATGTTTTTCTTTTTATTGTATTTTTTTAATGTATCATTTATTATTTCTGCCTTTGATTTGGACTTTTAAATGACTCATAATTTTCTGCTATTAAGCTGTTTTTAATTGTCTCATACATTTCATGGAATGCAAAATGTTTTCTAGAAGACAGACATGTATGTTACTGATAAAGATAATAAAAGAAACATTTGTTCCAATTAATGTCATAGTTGTCTTTCTATTATTATTATTTTGATTATAATTATTAGAACTAGTAATAGTAGTAGTAGTAGTAGTGGTAGTAGTAGTAGTAGTAATAGTAGTAGTAGTAGTAGTAATAGTAGTAGTAGTAGTAGTAGTAGTAGTAGTAGTGGTAGTAGTAGTAGTAGTAATAGTAGTAGTAGTAGTAGTAATAGTAGTAGTAGTAGTAGTAGTAGTAGTAGTAGTAGTAGTAGTAGTAGTAGTAATAGTAGTAATAGTAGTAGTAGTAGTATTAGTAGTGATAGTAGTAGTAGTGGTAGTTGTGATTGTATGGTAGTGGTAGTAGTAGTAGTAGTAATAGTAGTAGTAGTAGTAGTAGTAGTAGTAATAGTAGTAGTAGTAGTAGTAGTAGTAGTAGTGATAGTAGTAGTAGTGGTAGTTGTGATAGTATGGTAGTGGTAGTAGTAGCAGTAATATAGCATTGGTAGTAGTAGTAATAGTAGTAGAAGAAGTAGTAGTATGTAGTGGCAGTAGTAGTTATAGTAGTTGTTGTAGTAGTAGTAATATAGCACTGGCAGTCGTAGTAGAAGAAGTAGTAGTGGTATGGTAGTGGTGGTAGTAGTAGAAGCAGTAGTAGAAGTAGTCGTAGTAGTTAGGTACTGGTAGTAGTAGAACTAGCAGTTGTAGTCGTACTGGTGGTAGTAGAAGAAGTAGTATTAGTATGGGAGTGGTAGTAGTAGAAGTTGTAGTAGTGGTAATATCGTACTGGCAGAAGTAGTAGTAGTATGGCACTGGTAGTTGTAGAAGTGGTAATAAAGTACTGGCAGTAGTAGTAGAAGAAGTAGTAGTAGCAGTGGTAATATGGTACTAATAGTTGTAGAACTAGCAGTTGTAGTAGTATTACTGGTAGTAGTAGTGGTGGTTATATAGTAGTGGTAATAGTAGAAGAAGTAGTAGTAGTATGGTAGTGTCAGGAGTAGTACAAAGTGTACTAGTAATAGTCGTAGTGACATTAGTTCAGTAGAAGGGAATTAGTAATCTTATTATTAAATAATTTTCAATTTCCAAACATTAAAAGAATCATAACATTAACTGTTTTTGTGGTTTTCTTCATTTATAATCCACAGAAATATGATTTTATTAGATATTTAAGAAAATTCCACTAACACCTGAAGGTTTTCACTCGGGGCAGCAAAACCCACACAGAGCCGCTTCATAGCTGCCCGCAGATGTTGCCTGATCAAAAGTTACAAAACTTTATTCTGAGAGTTACTTCAACATTGACACTCCGGTCGCTTTATATTTAAGACATCTAGAAAATATTTCAGCCTCTTTATTATCCATTCACGGTCTTATTTTGTGTTTTATTTGACTCCTCTGTTGTGTTTACGTGTGCAGAGAAGCGCAGGCGTGTCCTCTGCTCTCAGTTTTCCTGCCATATTGGCACGAAGGGATATTCCTGGCACTATCAGCTGGATTTAGCAGGTAAAACTTTTCAACATCTGCAAAACTTTGATTTTTTTTGACACCTAAACTATTATTACACCTCTCATTTCTGAGCCTAATGTGTATTATTTAGATTTTCTTAATGATTTAGATGTTAAAACGCTTGAAGTTGTCAGTCCTGTTAAACAGACGGTGGATTTACCTGCAGAGTTTGAAGTTGGTTTTATCAGATTGACAGTATGCAAACAACAATGCTGTAAAAACATACAGAGGTTTTTATATTCTGGGGACTTAAAAACAACAACATATGCTTTATTTAATATGTTATAGCTTTTTATGTCACATCCCTGTCATTCATATTAACAGATCAGCACTAACTTTGTCCTCATTGTTGCAGATGAGATGATCCACAGTCTGTTCCTCATCAATCACTCTGGTGACATCTTCCTGGAAAAACACTGGAAGAGTGTCATCAGCCGCAGTGTGTGTGATTATTTCTTTGAGGCTAAAGAGAAAGCTGTGGATCCAGAGGATGTCCCCCCAGTCCTGCAGACCCCCCACCACTATCTTATCAGCATTTACAGGGGGAAGCTCTTCTTTCTCTCTGTCATCCAGACTGAAGTCCCTCCACTGTTTGTCATTGAGTTTCTGCACAGAGTGGCAGACACAATTCAGGTGGGAGCAAACTCTGTTTACATTTTTTACCCTGATAGGTGCACAAGCCAATGCCCTCTTTTGCAACTCGGGGTAAGAAAATACACATTTAACCCTCCTGTTGTCCTGTTGTGTAGATTTACTCTACACTGTCTGCTCTGACTGCTTTTAAAGTACAAGGTGAAAAATTTCCTCCGATTTTTTTCCTCTCCATTTTTCTGAAGATGTTTCCAGCATATTCACATATTGTCACCCTGTTAAAATTATTGCCTGACTCATTTTATTAAGGTTTTTAGGACTCAAAATACAAAATTTGCTTAATTCACACTCTTTCATAGGCTGTTATCTTAAAGGGGTAAAATCACATGATCTAATCAACTGTAGGAAGTAGGCGATTATACCATTTTACCATGATGAGATGGTTTAGGCAAAAAAAAAAAAAAAAGACAAAAAATGACCTAGGCGATTATTTCAACAGTGTGACAATGTATTTAGCAGTTACTTTTGTGATATATGGTTATGATAGACCGTATTTACATAAAAGTAGACCTCATCTTTGAGTAGAGCAAAAAAAGCAATTTTTTAAATTTTTTTTATGTTTTTTGCACTTATTGTCGGAGGTGTGTAAATTGATGTAATATCACAGACAGGTATTTGTTAAAGTGATGGCAGGATTTTTAAAAAAAATTTTAAATATCATAATATAATTAGTTTAAAATATAATTAGTCATAACTAATTTTACATGTAAATAGCATTGCATGGAACCATCCTTGTGATTTTCAATCAATTCTGTGACAAAACTTTTGAAATCAAGTCAAATGACCCCGAAGACAACAGGAGGGTTACATGTACATGTATCATAATTTACACAGTAGTTAAAAAGCAGGAACTGATCCCTGTGTGTCCTCAATAACCCTGAGCTAAGTGACTATCATGAGTTTATGGTGCTGTTTCCTTTTTATAATCCAGGATGTAAAGAGTGGCTGTCGCCTCAGTTTCATATTGTGCAAAAAAAAAAAAAAACAGATGGTGAAAGAGCTGCTCACACTTGAATGGACTTCATACTTGAATCTCAAGTGCTGTTAATGCAGAAAACTGACCAACAGTGTAGTTCACAGAAGGAAAAAACTGTAGGTGTGACTCACAACCTCAACATGTTAAACTACAGAAAGTGTGAAGTTAAAGTTCCTGTGTGAAGATGCACAATACAAACATTTTGTCATATACTTTAGGCACTGACGTGTAGTATTCAGTTTTCAATTAGTCTTTAACTCCATTTTTAAGACACTGTGATATATATTACTTATATGTTCAGTTGATTGGGACATCGCAAATTGCACAACACAACTTCTGCCTGTAACAAAGAGCTGCTGCTTTGCGAATTGAAGTTATAGCTGCAGCTACTTTCCAACTCCCGTCCCAAGTTAAGCTTTAATAGTTTTAAAAGAAGCATAAAAAAGATGAGATGAAATAACATGCATGCAATAACAGATGTGACACAATATAAGAAGGAGCAGACAGTCAATATTTACTCACTGGTTAAATTACAACAAGCTGTTTTAGATCATTGTAGAAAAGTTCAAATAGCTTACCTCCTTGTGTTTTTTTAAGCCGCTTTTTAAGACTCAAGTTGAAGACATTTAAATATTTGTTTGAGAGCATTTAAAAAGAAAAGCTGACTGAACCAAGGAGGTGTTTCGTCATGCAAATTTACACAGTTGCTGTTATCAGTGCCCTTGATATTCCGAACACAATTTCTGACTGATGAAAAAAAATCTCTGATTCTTTTTATGCAAAGATAAAAAATAGTTTCAGATATAATAATTAAACAAAAATGATCAAAACAGAGCTACTAATTATGCCTTGGTTTTACAAAGATTCAACAACACTTAGCTTCACACTGTGACGAACATTAAGACAGAGTTTTAATCATCAGTTTAGTTTGTGTGGTTGTAAAATGAGTGTTTTGGATGACAGGATTACTTTGGAGAGTGCTCAGAGGCTGTAATCAAAGACAATGTGGTGACGGTATACGAGCTGCTGGAGGAGATGCTGGACAACGGTTTCCCTCTCGCTACGGAGTCCAACGTCCTGAAAGAGATGATCAGACCTCCCACCATCCTGAGGACGGTTGTTAATACTCTCACAGGTAAAGAGCAGCTTTAGGAATTAATTAAAACTGTAAAAGTCTCTGCTGTGTTATCTTTGAACTTAACAAAACGGTTCATATGTTTATCTTGTGTGTTTCAGGGAGCAGTAACGTTGGAGATACACTACCGACAGGTCAGCTGTCCAACATCCCGTGGAGGCGAGCTGGTGTGAAATACACCAATAATGAGGCGTACTTTGACGTGATAGAGGAAATTGATGCCATTTTGGACAAATCAGGTACAAACAACAGCAGGGAAAAGGAAGAAATAAGCACCTGCAGTAGTTCAAGGTGTTTTTTCTCATGATACATCTCACTTATTTCAGGTACAACAGTATTTGCTGAGATCCAGGGAGTAGTTGAAGCCTGTGTTAGACTCACTGGGATGCCAGACCTCACTCTGTCTTTCATGGTGAGTTAACATCCTCCAGACTTTTGGTATCTACTTTAACGGCTGATATTTTAAAGCTGATGTTGTTACGTTTGACGACAGAATCCTCGTCTCCTCGATGACGTGAGTTTCCACCCGTGCGTTCGGTTTAAACGCTGGGAGTCAGAGCGGGTCCTTTCCTTCATCCCTCCTGATGGAAACTTCACACTCATGAACTATCATGTCAGCTCTCAAAAGTAAGTTCAGCTGTTCACGGAAAGCATGAAGGCTTGACCCTGTGGATTAACATACTAGATGCAAAATGTCACATGTTCACAGAAAAACTCAATTCTCTTTGTTTGTCTCCTGAATCGGTTGATTGTTTCCGTCCTCAGTCTCGTGGCCATTCCAGTGTGGGTGAAGCAGAGCATCAGCTTCTTTGAGACAGGACCCTCTGGACGTCTGGACATCACCATCGGGCCCAAACAGACAATGGGGAAAACAGTGGAGAGCTTAAAGGTCACTATCCACATGCCTAAAACTGTGGTCAGCGCCAACCTCACAGCCACGCAGGGAAACTACACCTTTGACCTCCCTACTAAGGTAACAGGGTACATAACACCATGGTTTTTACATTAATAAACAAATTTTCTCTTGGGTCATAAACAGCATATTGTTGTCAAATGAAAGGCAAATGAAAAATCTCCCCAAAAAAGAGTGAGTTTCATTTTATATACCTGTGTAAAATCTCTGTTTATGAAGGTTTTGGTTTGGGACATCGGGAAACTGAACCCCCAGAAGCTTCCTAACCTGCGTGGCAGTCTGAGCACACAAACAGGGGCCCCTAAACCTGAAGATAACCCTTCTCTTGACATTGACCTGAAGATACAGCAGCTGGCCATATCAGGTAAACTTCACCTCTTAATCTCTGAGCTGAGCCATGTTTGAAACACGACCGGACCATCATTTGATCTTAAGACTTACTGGAGACTGTGGTGGTTAATGTGTTCACTTCTTCCTCCATGCAGGTCTGAAGGTGAGTCGTCTGGATATGTACGGAGAGAAGTACAAACCGTTCAAAGGTGTCAAATATTTGACCAAAGCTGGGAAATTCCAAGTGCGAACCTGAGCAAAGAGGAAACCAAGAGGTCAACAATCCAACGTGCCAAAAAGAGGGCAAGGTTATTACCTCACTGGGTCAGCCCTCCACTTTGTCTTACATTTCCTCTGCCTCTTCGTAACGAATGAACCGTTTTTCTTACTAGCAGTTATTTATTAAGTGTTTGGCATTATGTTTCTACGCCTGGATGGTGTTTGTGGCCTGTAAAGGGAAGCCTTAATAGCCAATGTGACCCTGTTGAAGTGCTAAATGTGCTGCGGTGTTTTGATCATTCCTCTTTTTTTATCTCTTGTTATGTTTGTGTCTAACACTTTCTGAGTGTTGCCAAAGGGGAAAATGTTTGTTTGTAAAGGGACACTCACAGCTTTCTGCCTCCTCACCTCACCTCTCTGACACACCTGTACAATCAGAAACACGTTTCCTGAGAACAAGCAGCTATGCCTTTCATAACCCTTTTAATATTATGTTAGGTAGCAACTTTTATATATTCAAATATATGTTTATTTTTTGAATAGTCTATGTTTCTGAGTAGCCGCTGTGTGTCTTGGAGCACTGTCTTTAGTGCATGTATCGTTGCACACAATCACTCTAACGTGGCCTTTGAGGTGAACAGCACACTACAGCACAAGCTCACACTGAGGGAAGATGACTGAAATAAATCTCATATATCAAAGGTACATTTATGATCAAGGGAGGTTGATCAACTCTAAAAGGGCCTAGCTTCAAGCTAATATTGTTGGGAAGAGTTGTGGAAAAAGAACTTGGGAATCTTCAGGATCCTCCTCAGCACAGCCTCCTCACTCAGCACAGAATTTGCACAATCAGTTGTTAAAAAAAACCTTCTTAAAGCCTTTGTATGAAGTTGAATCTGTGTTTCTGTGTGAAAGAAGTTATATAAAATCTGAAGAAAAAAATGTGTGTGTGTGTGTGAGTTTTTTATGAGTTATAAAGCCATTAAACTTGTACAGATCTGAAAGTTAACTATAAAAACTTTGAGAGTCTTAGAAGTTTTGCTCAAATGATGAGTGGTAAAAGAGATTGGGTTTCTTATTATTTAAATATCAGATTCTCTTCGGCCTTAGTTTTGCAACACAAATCAAGAACAAAAAGTGTTTTTGTGGGTTAGAATTCTAGAATTCTTCACTAAAATGTTGCAATTCTTGAGTTTTATCAAAAAATAGGATTCTAGAATTCTTCAATAAAATAGGATTCTAGAATTCTTCAATAAAATGTTTGAGAATTCTAGAATTTTTAGATGATGGGGATTCCAGAGTCATTAGATAAGAAGCTGGAATTCTAGGACTTGAAGAAGAAGTCTGAATTCTGGAAGTCTGAGTTAAAAAGAGAATTTGAGAATTCAACATAAACAGTCAGGATTCTTGGATTTAAAAAAAACCCAACAAATTCCTGAATTCTTAGGGAAAACAATAAGAAACAATCAAGAATTATCAAATAAAAAAACTTGAATTTTAGGATTCTTAGAAAAAAACCCAGAATGTTATAATTCAAAGGAAGAAAATGCCAGAAAACTGGAATTTTATGAAAAAAGTAGAATTTGGAATTCTGAAACTTTGACTTCACTCCAGAATTTCAGCTTTTAAGAAGTTAGAATTCCGATGTCCATCCAGAAATTCTGATTAAAAAATTAATTACTTGCTTTAACCCCCAAGTTGTAGCATTTTTCTCAACTCTCCGAGATTGAAGACAGAATTCCAACTTTAAGATTTAAGAGATTTTTTTCTAAAAATTTCAGAATATTTTTACTGGCCTTACTTTTAAAACTCTCTGCTGTTTATTACAGCAAAGAAACATGGGAAATGAAATTAGTTCTTAACTCACTTATGCTACCAATTCCATAGAGATCTTTCGAGTACGCTGACATGAAC
Organism: Thalassoma bifasciatum; assembly: GCA_008086565.1. Lineage (NCBI taxonomy): Eukaryota > Metazoa > Chordata > Actinopteri > Labriformes > Labridae > Thalassoma > Thalassoma bifasciatum. The sequence continues at coordinate 5,664 of RPOG01004429.1, read as the reverse complement.
GTTTAGTTTCATTTTTTTTTTTCACTGACTGAAGATTTACAAACCTGGATACACACTGAAGATTAGAAACGTGAAAAGGTAGCATAAGTTGAACCTTTAGTTTTATTTTTATGGACATGGTTGCAAAGTGAATGAAGAAACAGACTTTAATCTTTAGTCTTTTATTCTTCCAAGGCACAGCAGATGTGTTGGCAGGGCTAGAAGCTATCAGAATACATTCAGGGTGTGAATGAACACATCAAGTACACACAGAAGTTTACACCCTGTCCCTCTCGCTGAGGACGTACAGACTGCTACATGCTCGGTAGACCCAAATAAATATAAAAACGCAGTTCACATTCTGCACTAACTTTCAAAGTGGACGGCTCATTAATTAATACTGTTCTCACAAACTTCAGGACTTCAGTTCACTCTGCTCGGCCGATGTGGAGAAAAATGTGACAAAACTAGACTGACTTCTTTTTAGGGGATAAAAATAAACACTCTCTGTCATGGTTTCATGTATCACTGAGTTACTAACTGTGTTATTCCAGACAGAAACACAACTTTAAACCGTTATTATCTTAGTTCTTGAAAAATCACATCATTCAAACCACCTGGGTCAAAAAGGAAAAGCGAGTCAGAGCTGTCAGAGGGAAATGACAAAAAAGAAAAGACTGGAAACAGAATCATGACGGCTGTGGATAATTAATAATTGTGACTATCTTGATGGATAAACCCAAACAGTTCAACTGTGGCAGAAATAGTGCAGAAACAAAGCACTCAAATACGCTTCAAGATGCAGAAAACAAACTTGGTTTTAAGAAAATCAGACCTCAAAAGAGGGTCTGCTGCAGGCTCTAAATAAAGATTTCATGTTATTTGTAATAACCTGGATTTTAAGTGTTTACAGAACTCTATGAAGCAAAAACAAAACCTTTGGCATTGTTCACTGTGACTTTTAAATAAAGCTAAAACAAGAAACTCACATTCATCCCAGCTTAGTGAAAACCTCCCATCTTTAAATCCTCCTGCAATAAACAAAAATATTCTATTGACAATGATATATTTTTCAAAATATACAATCACCCTCGAAGCTTTACCTTTAGCCTTTAAGTTATAGCACTTTAATCCAGAAGACATTATAGTTCTTCAAGTATTGATCTTTAAATTCATAGATTTCAGTTAAAAACAGCATCACTAATAATCGTAAACATGAAGACTCCACACATACTCAGTGTAAAAATTATCGCTGAGTGTTAACCGTAAAACAAATCACTACTGTATATACAATAGACATTAATAAACTCACTGAAAAAAAACAGCATTAAAGTAAATGTTCTCTGAGAGCCAAGAATCCTTTCATTATCATTTGGTTTTAGAAAATAGAAAAATTTTCATGCAAAAAATATATTTACCTGGGATTTGGATAAACTCTTGTAACACAACATACCAAAAATATATTTAGAAACCGTCTTGATGAGCCTGCAGGATGCACCAGATAAAGGGACCAAAATAATGAAACCTGCTTTTCACCAGATGTTGTAGAAAACTACAGTGGAAGATGGATAAAATCACCTGCAGTTTCACTTTGAAGAAGTGCACGTTTGCTACTTTAACTCAAGTTGTGTGCTATCATTGTCTGGTAAAGGGGGGGGTTTCTCCGGGTTTTTATTGGTACCAGGGGGTCTTGCGCACCCAGCGGAGGGTGAAACCTGCGTCTGTGCGGATCTTGATGGAGGCTGCTTCTGCTTCTCTGACCGTCTCCTTCACCGACTGCATCAGATTCTGAGCGTTGTGGACCAACATCTCTGTGGCCTGGGGGGGGGGGAAGAGTTAAAGTGAAGCCGTTAGAGGTTGAATAAGATAATAATAATAAGATTAAAACTCTGATTTGGTTGCTAGTATTGAATTACGAATGATATATGATGTATATTTTCTATCTTAAAACTCCTATAAGCAGTTTTTCGTCTGGTCATGAAACAAATTGACATAAACAGTGACTCCTCAATATGACCTGGACAAGCAAATCGGACTATTCACGAAAAAATCTGCAATTTTTATGTCGTCATCTTTAAAGGTTGCATATGCAATTTACCAAAGGCTAAGTCCCGCCCTCAAATGTGATTATCCAATCACAGTGCACATAGGCTTTCCCAAACACTTGGACGTTTTCTGCCCAAATGTCTATTGAAATACTTAGCAGAAAGTCAGTTTTCATTTGGTTTCCGTGAGTTTTTCTGAAGTTTTAAGTAAAGTGGTTATGGATTAGGCCTGAACGATACAGACAAAGTTTCATATCTCAATATTTATGTCATATGTAGATATCAATTCAATACAATATGACTCTAGATGCAGTGAAGACAAAGCATTTTTTAGAGAATAAAAGCATGATATTATAACAGGATGTGGAAAGTACGGTTGATGGATCTGAAAGTCACTAATGTCTTATCCTGTTTTTATTTTTTCCTTTGACAGTATCTCAGGCAGGGTCTTAAATCCTCTCTTTCCTTAAATTGTTTGTTTTAACAGTGTTGTTGGTTTTTATGTTTTCAAATATTTTTTCTTCTCCTTTTCTGGTGGTGTTTTTTTCTCTCTTATTTCTCTTCTTCTGTTTAATGTACTTTCTTTTTTCTTGTCAAAGTTTTTAATTTCTGTGAAGCACTTGGTAACATTGTTTTGAAAAAAAAAAAAGTTATTATTATTATTATTATTATTATTATTATTATTATTATTATTATTATTATTATTATTATTAATCATGTGAATGTCTGAGCTTTACATGCAGGGATATTAATATCTTGAATTTTCATATCGATATCGATACGATGGCAATATATCTTTCAGCCCTATTTTGGATTACATGCAACTCAGACAAAAGACATACTCAGTGACAAAGGAATAATTTTTATCCCTTTTAAATCACAACTCAACCAAGACAAGTATCTTCTTTGGATAAAGTTGTGTGAGTGTTTTTGTGGTCGTACCTGCTCTGACTCCTCTTCACTGATGTTCGTTCGTCCCAGCATGGTGGCTTTAACAGTGGAGAGGATCTTCAGCTGAGTACTGATGGTGGGGATCCTCTCACACACCTTAAAGTGGAGGAAACATCTTTACATCTCTACATACATCATGTTCAGTGTGTGTATCTTTGTGAGGGTAAGTTTACCTGCAGCAGGTTAGTCCTGATGCGTCTGTCCGTGCACTGCTTGGCCACTTCTTTAGCCAGTCGCGTCACCTCATCTGAGGCCTTGGCGATGTCTTTGGCACACTGGATCAGCGCTCGCTTGTTTCCACTCCCACCTCGCACCAGACGAGACATTTCTGCCATGAGCAGAGCCATACGCTTGGCTGCTGCTATGATGTCGTTACCCTGTGAAAAGTGGGAGGAGGAGGAGGAAGAAGAGCTGTGAGTAGGATAAAAGAGAGGAGCAAGGCTTTGGATAGAGGTGAAAATGCTTACACAAGGAATCATGTATGCTCGAGATTTGTATGAGTGACTATGAAGTAAAACAAAACAAGCACTGAATTTGAGAAGCTGCATGCAGTGTCAGTGCAAGTTCTTCAATTCCCATTAAAGACAAAAACTCTGCCTTTAATTCTGCCCTTTAGGAGGCAGCGCTCCTCACTTCTCAGTCTCCATGTAGTGATGTTCAGAGTGTTGAAGTGATCAAAAACAAACCCTGAGAGTAAGGAGCAAAGCAGGTGATCAAACCAGGCAGGCAGATCTAACATAGAGCTACATCACTTAGAAGCTGTCAGTGTTTGCTTCACCAACAGCTCAACACAATCACTGACATAAGAGCGGCTCACGAGGCCTGTATTAGTTCATCTGTGGAGCACAACAAACCATTTCTGAAACCATTATCCTTTAGAAAGACCTTGGTGTTCATTCTTTTTTTAATGGCAGCTATTTTCCTCTGATGTCACTCCAGGTGTGAGAAGCTGAAAGCTGTTACAGACTCATGATGCTGTGTTTCAGGTCGTTTATGAACATGAAGAATCTGTCAAATTGATTTTATTTTACCACTTCCTGATTGATTATAGAAACTAAAAAAATAGTTGATAGTCTACATAGAAGTTGGACCATACTCCAAAGTTATTCACTTACTTTTTTGAATTTTCATAATGTCTCATCCTTCTTACCGTTCTTTGTCAGTAGTTTCTGGTTCGATTATGTGTTGCTGAGCTCTTTGACTTCATCTTTTCTTTCTAAGACTTTTCTGTATTTGGAGTCTCATTTTGTTTCAGTTTAACCCAAGATTTTTAAAAGTGGGATAGAAAAAAAAGATTTTAACATTGTTGTTATTATAACTTCACTGTAAACATCATGAATAAAGTAAACTGATATTTTTGTTTGGTGACTAAAACTATGAGAAGTCTTAGCTAATGGGGTAAATAAATTAGCAAGCTTACTTTATCTGTATTCCTTTGGTTCTGTCTGAAACTATTTCATGAGCTCATTTTACTATTATTATTTGTTGGATTTGTTTCACAGGATATTTACCAGGGCAATTGGAGAGACAGGGAAATAAAATTGAATATCCAAAGCATAAATCTCGACTGGAAATTTACTTTACTTTGTTTAATTAACGCACAGTTTGAATTTGTTTTCTTTCGTTGACAATGATTCTTTACAGGCCTATTTAAAAAGTTCTGCGAGGTCACTGTGACTCAGAAATTGCAGCCAATTTTTCAGATTCTTAACGTTTATACAAGTTGCAACCTGAAAACCAGCATTTAAAGGTGCTTTTCAACCAAATGGTGCAGGAAGTTTTAATGTTCCCAGGAACTACATGGCTCCCATGGTAAAATATCTGTGTACAAAAGGACTTTTCAGTGACTTGCATCTTTCTCAAACAGCTTTATATTATCATGAATTACTGATCTTATGAGGATATTTTGACACACATATGTAAAACTAAACTAGGATGCAGTCCTGAGAACTTTTTCTGTTGTAAACCAGATTTCCACTGACACGTTCCGCTGAAAGTCTCCAGTTTTCAGGGTCACTCTTTAAACTGAGACACATTCACATCATCAGGAGTTATTGAACCAAGGCAATCGCAGCTAAGGGTAATTTTTGGAGGGAAGGGCTCTACCAATCAGAAGCATACAACTTCAAGAACCTGCTCCCTAAAGTTCCTGGACCTTTAAAGGGTATTAACCCCAGAGCAGGGCTGTTTTAAGAGATGCATCAATTAATCAAGACCTAAATGTAGACTCTGGTTCCTTCTGGTTAAAAAGCACATAGTTCTGTGGAAAGTTCCAACTCCTGGTAAAACTTCCTGTGGTTGAAAAGCACCTTTATATAATCCTGCTGACAAAAAATTTCAAGCTTCTCAAACTGTGACTTTAGAAAAAAATGGCTGCAGTGCGATTAAGTGAGTAGCATCAGCAGACCTGTGTGTAAACCACGTCTGTGTGTAATAAAGCACCGGTTAAAGCAGCCAGCAGCAGGTTGAAGGTTTCCACGGTTGAAACCGGTGCAGAGCGTTGAGTTCTTTCTTCTCCTGGTGTTGTGCTTTTATCTGTTTGCATGCTCTGGAGTTTTCTGAGTTTTCTGAGTTGTGTGTGTTGGTGCCTTTCAGAAACACTCTGCAGCCCGTGGTCTGCTTATGTGTGCTCTCATGTACATGTGCGTGCGCAGACCTTGCTGGACCACTTGCGCGCCTCCTGGTGGAG
>RPOG01004428.1:0-44906 GCA_008086565.1 Thalassoma bifasciatum | reverse complement strand
TCTGACCCCAGACGTGTTTTAAACAAAGATTACATGCTGCTACCATCAGGGCGTTAGTGCTCGGTGCCGCGCTTTAACAGGGTCAGGCTCAAACAGTCCTTCATACACCAGTCCATCCTAAAAGTAAATGAGGAACACAAAACACAAAATCAGTGAGATCTTAATTGGAGTAGACTGTTTTGTTAATTTTTTCCTGTTGAATGTTTTGTGTGTTTATGTATATTGTCCCCTGAACTGTGTATGACAGAGCTGCTGTTTTAATGCAAGACAAATTTTAGATCTAGTATCTGACAGTAAAGTATCATCATCACCAAATTAAAGTTTACTAATTGGGTTTTAGAGTGCAGGGCCTTTAACATGATAAAGGACATTTTCATTCTGTAAATACAAAACACTTAAAGGTTTTTAAACTCTGTAAGATTGTTTTCTTTCTGGAAAACCTCAGAGCCTGTACGTACAAAAAGAGGATAACCAGAGGATAAAGAGTTTCTCTGGGTTCACTCCTCAGCTTCATCCCTGAGCAGCCTCAGCCTCTGTTTGGACTTTTCTAAATGCTTTTGTCTGTCTCTGCTTCAGGACCTGCTGGCTCTGGCTCTGTGTAACACCATTGGAGCAATGTTCCAGTGCTTTGCAGTCAGCTGCTCTTTCTCCAGGAGTGTTGTACAGGATAGTATCGGTGTCCAATCCCAGGTAGACATGAAAACCTAAATCCGCGCCTACATTTCGCCAAAGACGCAGGTAAAGTTGTGGTTTCTTTACAGAGTCTGTTGTTGTCATGTCATTTCAGATGGCAGGTCTGGTCTCAGCATTGGTGATTTTAACCATTTTGTTGGAGATTGGTCACCTCTTTGAGCAGCTGCCAAAGGTAAGAGGATGGTGACATCATAACCCTCTTTGTTACTAATGGTAGTTTCCAGACATTTCACTGATGTAAATGATGTAATTAGGCAAAGATAAAAACATTCAAATTTTAAATAATAAATCTCAGTCAAGGATTTTAACCCTAGGAATGCCAAGCAGTTTCTGGTAGTTTTTTGCTTTCCTCACATTTCACACACTATGGTCTCATTCAAAAAATTTTTAAAGTGCAAAAATTTGGTGTATAGTCATCATCTTGGGCCTGATGAAAGCAGAAAAATCACAGAATATTTTATTTGTTTTTAGTTTTTTTGGGGGGGGCTTTTCATGCCTTTAATTTGATAGAAGATGACAGTGGATAGAGTAGGAAAGGGGGAGAGGGTGGTGAGTGACGTGGGAAACAGGCCACCCGCTCAAGGGCGAACCTCATGGTTCGCAACCTAATCCATTTGGCCATCTGCGCCTGAATATTTTGGATTTTACAGAATTTAGCTCGAGCAAACACTTGATTTTCTGTACATTTTCAAAGTGGACATGAGAATCAAGGTGATGTTGTTAAACTTGGCACGTCTTTCCTGCTCTGTGAATGCATGTTGTCGACATCCTCTCTCAATACATTCAAGTACTCTGAGAAACATGAGATTCTGACATTCTAATCAGTTTTCTTCATGTTTTGGATTGGACAAATGGTTTATAAATGCCAGTCATTTAAAGCTAAGTTTTTTGGGGGGGTTGTTCCTGCCAGTGGATTTGGTATCTCAAGGGTTAAGAGTTAAGAGTTTAGTTATGTAGAACAGGGACAATACATATTAATGACCATATACATGTAAATGTGTAAGATCATAGCCACCAGCTAATTTCCATCTTTAGTCCCTCTGGCAGGTTGATGTCAACAGCATTAAATAATAAGATCAATAAAACAACAGTAATGAAAAGTAGAGCACTTCGTTTATGGCCAGTAAGCAGGAGGAGCAATTACAAAGAGAGATGGTGTGTCCTTAAAAACACAATAGGACAGAAAATAAAAACGGAAAAGCAAGAACATTGAAAAGTCTAGTGCATCATGAAACATACAGGCTAGAGTAGAGTCAGGGAGCATACGTATTTCACTGGTCTTAATGCTAAAATTAGTAATCAAAGGGCTGATTAAAGTGCAGATTGCTGAAGTTTAAGTGTTAAAGTTGCCTGAATACCTAAAAAGTAAATGAAGATACAATAACAAAAATATTAAAGGGGAAGAGGGAGTAATGGTAGTAAAGATAATAGAGCAGTGATGTTTATGTAAGTACACAGTGGAAATTGCAGATGGTACCCCAACAATTTGGCAACATTGAACAAATATACAAGTTTAGGAACGGTTGTGGCAACAGTGTTGTTCTTCTAATAACCAAGCTTTAAGATGTTTGGTAAAAGAGGTCAGAGTCAGGAGTTCATGTGTTGTGTTTGGGATTGAATTCCAGGTGTGAGAAGCATGAAAAACAGAAAAAAATGGCTTGACTAAAGGCACAGTTTCTAAAGGGGACAACACAGTCACCTCTGGTACAAGCTCTTGTTGATCTGTTTGAGGTTTTTTCACTAATTCTTGTAATGGAGGAGATACTTTGCAACAGAAGATTTTGTACATCAAGCTGGTGTTTATGTATTTAAAAGTGTTGTCCCAGCTCAAGCACTAAACATGTTAAACATGTTCAAATAGTTACATATAAAAAAGTGAGAAGGTATCAGATGGCCTCAGTGTTTAGAGGGGTTGGAGTTGGGCCGTGAGAATCTTTGAGCATTTAAAGTGGGTCCTGATTTGGAAAAGGTTGGGGACCACACTGCAAAAAAGGGAGTCTGATTATAAGATAAAAATACTAAATTTGATGGAAAAATATCTTTAGACTAGTGAAATTATCTGTCCATGCAGCAAGATAATTTCACTTGACTGGAAATCTTGAAATGAGACTGATAAATCTAAAACCAAGATGGCCTGATAAGTATTCTCAGAACTCAAAACAGGAAGAAAATGCTCATTTTTAGATTAAAATGCTTGAAAACAAACTTCCTGAAGAAGAATTTTAAGTGAAATATACTGAATAGGAGCAATAGGATGATTTTTAGTGTTATTCTTAAACCAAGCAACTTGAGGTTGAGCTAAATCCTGAAACAAGTTTTAATGTTATGAAATTACATGTGAGATAATCAAAGTAACTTGTTTTAACAGTTATCCACTCATTTTAGGATTCTCAGACTAATTACGACAAAATTGAAACGTTCATGCTTTTTTTGAGATCTAACATAGTTTTAAATGCTAAAAATAAGTTAAAAAAAAACATTAAAACAAGATATTTAATTTAGCATGTCTTAAAGTAAGATTTTGGCAAGTTCAAGATTATTTGCAGTGCACTGACATAGATACTTCAATCAAGTAGAAATGCAGATGTTTGAATATAGAAAAAAATCATAGCTGAAGGGAATAGCACAGATGCAATGTCATTACTGAAATAATCACAAAAAAATGTAGTGACTAACATGTTTCTGCGGCAGAGAAGGAGAGGGTGAGTCTGAGTCTGGCATTTACAAAACTTGACTGATCCCCTAGGGGAAATTGCTTTTTAGTGTACAGTTACTCCCATTCAGAAAGTGTTAGAAATATAAGAAAGTACAAGTATAAGCATAAGTGTCTTTCCAAAAAATTGAAATCAAAGCATAAAGATATAAAATAGAATATGGGTCAATGACAAAAAGAGGGTCTAAAAACGTATTTTTAAAAAGTTCTTTGAAAATGGATAAAAAACATATTTCTAAGTAAAGAATTATGTATTTTAACAGATTTCAGTAGTTGACCAACATTTCAAAGTTTTTAGGTTCATTATTTTTTAGTGTTTTTAATTTGAGCACCCAAAAATGTCAGGTGGTGCAACCAAATATATGAAAATATATTTATATGTTCCTGTTATTTTTTCTGTGTGAAATTATTGGCAAGTATCTCTCAAGTGTCTGTAGTGACTCATACATTTTCATTTTGTGTGTTTCATTTCTTTTATTTGTGAATAAGATAAATAATTTGATGTTAAAATAACATTTCACATTATTACATTGGTTGTACCACCTGACATGGNAAAAAACCTTTTTTATCAGTATTTCAGAGAAATCTACAAACTTTTCCACTTGGTCACAAATGTCATTTGGGCTCCTCTGGCTGATGCAGTTTCCTGTTTCCTGTTTTATTCTCTTCACTTTAAAATAAAAGTCTAATGTTACGGTTGCACCACCCTGACATTTGACAAGGTGAAAATTACGGGACAAAAGTTTTTAAATTTCTCAACAGCTTTAAAATTCTTTTTATTTGCAAAGAATGTTTTATTTAAAAAGGTTCAAGCATAAAATAATGCCACTGTGTTTTTAATTGCCATTTACAAGAACTGATATTCAATTTTTAGAGTTTAATTACTGTGGATACTTGTCAGGACGGTTGCACCACCTGACATTTTGGGGGTTTGAGGAACCAAAACACAAAAAATCATGTTATATTTTAATAGTTTAAAGATGTGTTCAAATAACACAGGTTTCATAGAATAAAGAAATACGTGTGATGAAATACTCAATTCATGATGGAAGGAAATATTGCACTCGGACACAAAAAAAGGGACGTCACGTCATTGACCCATATAGAAAAGAATATTAAGTATGTACAGTCTCCTGAAAATGTGGGGGAAATACATGATAAGTATGGAATTATCCCCCTTAAATGCAAAAAAGTGTAATAATGTCCCTGTTTTAGAATTCAAAAGAGTCAGAAGAACAGTTTTTGTTTCATATATGTGTAAAAGTTGTTAATCAATGATCAAAACTCGACTGAATATAATCAAACAGTTTTTGTGTTTCAACATAAGTTAGTGAAAGATGGGCTAAGACAAACTTTTTTGGCATTTGCTCGTGTCATGAATAATGGAGCCTTTGAGGGAAGATGTTTAAAGAAACGTTAAGTCATTCTCCATCTGGAGGAGACGACTGTCAGGATGACTCACGTGTCTCTGCCAGTGTTGAGTCTGAACTCTCGCTGTGTTTGTTCCAGGCTGTGTTGGCAGTTATCATCACAGTCAACCTGCAGGGGATGCTGGCTCAGTTCAAAGATGTGCCTGTGCTCTGGAAGGCTGACAGATTAGACCTGGTGGGCAACACACACACACTCACACACACATATACAGTGTGTCCCACAGTCAGATGAATGTGTTTTATCTCTTTGCATTGAAGCAGATAAGAACAGTCAAACCCCTCTGACTCAGCTCTCCTCTCCTGCAGCTGGTGTGGGCAGCGTCTCTGATCTCCACGCTGGTCTTTAACCTGGACCTGGGTCTGGCTGTGGCCGTGGTTTTCTCTCTGCTGACACTCATCTACAGGACGCAACAGTCAGTCATGATTACTCTTTATAACCCTCTCATAGGATTTTCATTATTGTATCATCTATCATTACTTTATCGCTTTAATTCATCAGTGTTATCATCAGCACAACTGGAGGCTTCCACCACCTGTGATTAAATTTCATATCCAAGGGCATGAAAAGCTTTTCAGATGAACCCACAACTTTTAATGACAAAACCACAAATCATCTTCAGTTATCCCTCTGTTTAGAAACTTAGTCCAACGATATTTATAAAAGGGATCTGCCTCAGTCTTCAAGTTGTTGACAAACTGAACTTTACGTATTGTTCAAGCTTCACTTTTAAACATTCCCAACTAAAAACAACCAATAGAACATGGCATAAAGCATTCCTAACAAAAGCTATCAAACAAATAAAATCTGTTTTTTTTTTATCCAATGACATCATGATCTTGTCAATAACTGTTTGTGTTGATACATTGGAGCTGCAAGAAACTTTAGATGTGGCAGGAATAACTTTTTTTCATTACATCAACATGCAGATGAGTAACTTTCTCTTTCAAAATCAAGTAATTTTACCCCAATTTACCTTATTTTACCCTACCCCAGGTGACAAAAAATGGATATAAAATGTGTTGTTCGTTTATAGAAATGGGTCAATGACAAAAAGAGGGTCTAAAAACATATTTTTAAAAAGTTCTTTGAAAATGGATAAAAAACATATTTCTGAGAGAAGAATTATGTTTTCTAACAGATTTCAGTAGTTGACCAACATTTCAAAGTTTTTAGGTTCATAATTTTTTAGTATTTTTAATTTGAGCACCCAAAAATGTCAGGTGGTGCAACCAAATATATGAAAATATATTTATATGTTCCTGTTATTTTTTCTGTGTGAAATTATTGGCAAGTATCTCTCAAGTGTCTGTAGTTACTCATACATTTTCATTTTGTGTGTTTCATTTCTTTTATTTGTGAATAAGATAAATAATTTGATGTTAAAATAACATTTCACATTACTACATTGGTTGTTCCACCTGACATGGAAATTGTTCCAGTCACCAATGAAGTGAAAAAACCTTTTTTATCAGTATTTCAGAGAAATCTACAAACTTTTCCACTTGGTCACAAATGTCATTTGGGCTCCTCTGGCTGATGCAGTTTCCTGTTTCCTGTTTTATTCTCTTCACTTTAAAATAAAAGTCTAATGTTACGGTTGCACCACCCTGACATTTGACAAGGTGAAAATTACGGGACAAAAGTTTTTTAAATTTCTCAACAGCTTTAAAATTCTTTTTATTTGCAAAGAATGTTCTATTTAAAAAGGTTCAAGCATAGAATAATGCCACTGTATTTTTAATTTCCATTTTCAATAACTGACATTCAATTTCTAGAGTTTAATTACTGTGGATACTTGTCAGGACGGTTGCACCACCTGACATTTTGGGGGTTTGAGGAACCAAAACACAAAAAAACATGTTATATTTTAATAGTTTAAAGATGTGTTCAAATAAGACAGGTTTCATAGAATAAAGAAATACATGTGATGAAATACTCAATTCATGATGGAAGGAAATATTACACTGGGACACAAAATGAGGGACGTCACGTCATTGACCCAAATACAGATTCTGTGCCATAAAAGTACATAGGCTGTGTAAAAATGAGATCTTTGAAACCCTTTTATGATAAGCAAAAAGTTCAAAAATAACAGTAATGCATGTAAGAAAGTTGAAAATGAAAAAAAAAAAAAACTTGCCTGATAATCTGCATACTTTGCCTGTCAAATCAGTTGGGACACTAAAAAAGTAGTACAATGCTTCAAACCCACCTGGAGGAGCATTACCCCTCCTGCACATCTTTGTAGCAACTGTTCGTTGCATTGCTCTGTTTTTTCTTTTTTGTGTGTGTGATACTTTTTTATGTGCAAAATAAATAAATAAATAAAAATACCTAAGTAGGTTAAAGTATCACAGGTTAGCAACATGACTACAGATAAGAATGTCATTAGAGAGGGGCCAAACTGCTCAGTGCGGTAACGTTGGTGAAATGTTCACCACTGAAAGAGACAGAGGGAGGAGATAGAAATTGATATCACTCAGTGTAGAATTTGAAATCAATTTTGTGATTCTGGAGATTTTTAACACAGAAATGACAAGTCTGATAACACTTCATTTCTACAAAAAGAAGCAATGATCTCTGCCACAAGAAAAACAAAAAGTCTCGTGGGAATTTGAGTTGTATCGAAGGAACAGTAATGATTGGCTTATTTGTTGTCTCAAAGATTTAAAGAAAGATGAAGGTAGAAAAATACTTGGAGTGAAGAATTTAGATACTAGAATTTTGTTTTCAATTTGTATTTCAATAATAAATTGTTGTAGTGTGGTCACCATGATATGTGCTTGGTTGATATTCAAATCATGAAGTATAACATATTTTCGAGCTTTTCAGTTAAGTTTCTATATCCTGTCTATGTCCAACCATATTACTTATAGATCTAAATAAGCATCCATTTATATATTATACCAGATTACATTCAACAACTCTCATGGTTCGAGCACCCACTCAGAGCTCTGTCACCTCACCGGCTGTTATCAGGGTCAGGCAGAGTGATGTGCAGCGTGAGTGGTCAAGCGACAGAGAGAGGGAGTGGTGAATGTGAGTGGAGCAGAGCAGGGATTTGGACAATCTGACAGTTTGCTTACAGTTAATATCACAAAAGGTGCTTTATTTAACACTTTCAGGGTTAAAGGCAGCAACTTCCAGATCAGTGCTTTGTTCAGCTTTGTCTAAGAGTCTGTTCTCATCAATTATTCAAAGATATTGTCATATATATTGCAATGTCATTTTTCATAATATCATGCAGCCCTATTCATCGTATCTCACTCCAATTCGAAAAACTTTTTGTCCTCCAGGGCCAATTTAAAGCACGTATAAAGCAGCAATTAATTGATGTAAACACTGAAAAAACTGTAAACAACGAGAACAACAGTCAGCACAGAATTCAGTCACTTCTACATAAAATTCATGCATACATAAAGTTTAGGTCAATGTTTAGAATACTGAAATAATAAATCCAGGAAAATTAACAATAGAAATTTTATTTTACAAGTATTTTAAAGACTTACTAAAAGTTTTGTTCAGTTCCCCCCCTCTCATTTCCCAGGCAGCTTTGCACTCTCGTTACTCTTCTCCACCTCTCTCTCTTGACTTTGATCTGCTCCTTGTCTTTCAGCTCCTCCACTGTTGTTTTGGGTCGTATTCCTGGGACAGACTGTTACAGAGATGTGGAACTTTACTCTGAGGTAAACTGTCTCACAACTGTCACAATGATGTTTGTTTACATAACCTCTGACTGAATTACATTTCACCGATGCCTAAGGTGTGTATTCAGACCTGAAGTAATGAAGGAATTACATTTACAGACAAAGTCGTAAAGAAATATTTCTGATATCTAGTTTGGGTGAGAGATAAAAAAAAATACTGGGGTACAAAAAGCAACATGTTGGTACATTATATACATGGATTTGTCATTCATAGAGAAGCTGTGAAACTTGACTATCAGACAGAGATGGTTTAAATCTCTGGATCAGTCATTTGTGTTAATCAGACTAATCCATGTTCCCAAAGGTCCCAAAGTATACTTGCAAACTGATCTAAGGAGGTAAAGATGCTGGTCTCTGTAAAAATTCAGAGCTGTTTTTTTTCTTGGTTATGACCTCCAAGAGATAGAGCCTGATGCTACAGACAAACTGTTGGTTTTGGTCCCTCACGTATTTCAACAATCAATCAATCTTTATTTATAAAGCACCCTTTATACAAATAAAATGCAGTTCAAAGTGCTTCACCGTGATTGAACATAGCTTCATGAAATACATGCAAAGCAGAAGGAGAAAAATCATTATGGGAGCAGGGAGAACTGTTGGGTCGCCAGCGTCCTGTTTCATTAGATAGAAAGGGAGAACACAGGGAAAGAGGAGGGAGAAAAAACATAACACCAGACTAGGGTCTGGCTCAGTTTGGGATTAGGAAAAACCACCACAGCACATAAGCAACTCAAAAAACCATTAGAACAATAAAACTCGAAGACTTTATCATAGAGGAACGGTTACAGGAAGGGAGTGTGTCACAGCGTAGACACTGAGGGGTGGGGGGGCACACGCAGCCTCGCATAGACGCATCACCTCCACCTCCAGTTTTTTTGCCTTTTAACCGTCAGTTTTTCATGCAGATATGGGACAACTATTCTTTCTCTTATTTCTCAAGTTATGCTTATGAAGTTGTCACTTACTATGCAGAGCCGCTTAAAGTTTGATCAATTAGAAAGACAGAAGAATTGTCACATTCACCTTTGACATAAACAAATTATTTGAGCAGACTCGTCCGTCTCCTTAAAGTCTCCCTAATCATTGCTCCATCAGTGTTTATCTGCAGCTAAATCACACTCATTTTTTATTTTGTCTTTCAACCTGAAGTAACCTGTGCATCACTCAAAAGCTCTCATACAGTCTTTTAAATAAAGACAAGGATAATGGTCTGTTATTCATCCAGCGTGCACTGTGACTAATAAGTGTTGATGCCTGACTGATTTAAAGAGATGACTCACACTGACCGCATACTGACCCTGATATTCTCAGCTGACTGCAGACTGTGGACTGACACATTTTTACCCTCATCATTTAGAAACACTGTAGATATTAAATCTGTCACAGCATCTATGTGCAGTTCTGATAAACCGTATCTTTCAGTCTCCAGAACAGGAGCCATCACATAAGTGTTTAAAAGTGCAGTTTCCTGAGTTCCTACTTGAGGCTGGTTCATGAAACATGAACAAAATACACATGAGGGAGCAAAAGACAAGACTAAAATTATAATGTAGTGCGGAGAAGGCAAGAGTTGATGCAGATTTGTCCAGAACTCAGAACAAGAGATATTTAAGACTAAAAATGTTATTTAAAAGTCAAAGGTCTTAAAAATATCATGAAAAATGATCAGAAATAGAATCAGAAATATTTTACTTATTCTGTTTGGGAAATTTAGTCTTGCTAGATGCTCATCACAGTACAAGAGTAGAAACTTATAATTAGGGATAATAAGGACAATAAGGAATGCAATAAAAAATTAATTGTTATCTAAAATAGAATGAGCAATAGGATATAACAAATATGGAATAGAAAAATAGAATAAAATACTGAATAAGTATGCAATTAGAAGATAGTACTAAAAAGTGTGCAATCTGTTCAATAAGCAAGAATAAGCTATGAAATTACAGTGAGTACCAATTAAAACTACAGTAAGTAAATCAAATATTATAGATATTGCACTTTGTGATAAGTCCTGGTTGGATAACAAATAAATTAAAAGAATGTGACAGTGTTAATAGTCCAGTGCGAGATCTTAGAGGGAGGAGTTATGATGAACCCAGATCCTGGTGCTGATGCTGCTGTAAAATAAAGCTGATTTATTTTCCCCATATCACCCCTGATGGAGAACATATGGCCTGAGAGGAAGCAGTTTGCTTGACATTTCATAATCTGTCTATAAATCCGTACTGATAGCACAACTGTTGACACTTAGTGATTGATTTTTCTCAAGAATAGTGAACAGATATATCAGTAAAAGCAGCTCAGGACACACAAAATCGAATGTGACCTCCTTGAAAACGGGTTGAGCTTCTTCTTTTTTTTTTTTTTTTTTACAATGTCTGAGAATGTGTTCCAGTCACATCTGTCATCATGCAAACTCAGAGGAAAGTTCAAATCCATGTTAAGTCCTAAACTTCAACTGGAATAGATTTCAAATGTGTCTGTGAGGGAGCTGGTCAGCATCCCCCTCACTGAGGTACACAAGCTGCATACTGACCGATTAATACAGTTTGTTTTTGTTTTGGTGTACTTTATTTATTTTAAAGAAGAATCTATTACTGATCTCCCTCTCTTCGAGGTCCATTTCCGGAGGGTGTGTTCATGGCAGTGCACACATGGACACCACAGGACTCCAGCAGCCTTCAGGCTGAGTGGAGGGATCAGGGGAGAGAGAGGGAGGGGTTAAAGGGGATCTTTTCTTAAGTTTGAGGTTTTTTAGGTTGTTTTCAGTTCCTTAGGTATTTTCTTTGCTCTGTATCAGTATCAGTCATTTGCCTTGTGTTGTAAATATTGTTTATTTGTAAATTTACTTAGTGCTCAGTGGTGTGGGAGGAGGCTTGGGGCAGAGGCCAGGAGAGGTGGGGCAGGGTGTGTCTCTTCTGCTGGTGCAGCTTTAATTAAGGATCTGCTGCACCTGCAGAGTGTGTGTGAGAGGCTCCAAGTCTTTTGTTCTGCTGAAGGCTGCATGTGTGGATTGTGTGTTTTTTTCCATGTGAAAAGTAAAAACCAAGACCAGAGATCCGGAATTTGCTGACTCCTGCGTGTTTTTGATGTCTGCCTTCTTCATCGACATCCTTCTGCCGTTGTTTCATCCTGTTGGTAAAGGTTAACTTACACCTTAAACCCTACAGTGTCTGAGCAGGAAGAAAAAAAAGTTTAGGGAACTAAAATCCTGACATGAATTCAGCATGTCTTCAGTTAGTAAACTACAACAGAATTATTCCACTGAGGGTTTGTCTCTTGTAAAAATAATTAACCACTCTTCAGAGTAAAACTGATCAGGAGCCAAAGCAGCCTCTAAATATATTCCTGGTCGAACAGCACCATCTGTCACACATCAAAACACCAAAGAGCGTCTGTGCTGGCTCTGAGAATCCCCCGATTCATGTCAACATTCAGCTCTCTGTTCACTCCTTTGATTCGCTCTTCACTCGCTCTGTTTGGCTGCTGCAGCGTTTCCCTCGGTGAACAACTTCAAGTATCACCCATTAATGATCCTGTATGCAGAGGCAATATGTCATGATGTTTTCTGCATGGTCTCTTTATTTTCAATGATGAATTAGATATCAAATAAGACTTTTTGTGTCTCTTAACACAAGGGATAACCTCTTTAAAGAGTTTTTCCTTTTTTTATTCTTTATTTTTTCATTTTCAGGTGAATAACAGTTTGTCACTCAATAGAAATGCCCCAGACTGCTTTGTGGAATCATGTCCTTCTGTCACGTCACTAACATTTCTGGTCATCGTGTACCATAAATGCTGCTGAATGTTCTTTATATTTATTTATTTTTCTTTGTTGTTTGTTTTATTAACAGGCACAGCAGGTCCTTGGCGTGACTTTACTCTCCTGTTCCAGCCCCATTTACTTTGCCAACTCTGAACTGGTCTTCACAGAGATCAAACAGGTGCAAACACACACACACACACACACACACACACAGGGCAGAGCATGAAAAGACTATGATTGAGAGGATTGAGAGTGAGCAGAAAAGAGCAGGTCATTAGCATGTGTAATTAAGGGATGATTCTGAGGAAAAGATTGAGTGAGAGATGAGATTCTGATTGTAATGAAGAAAATCTAAGAGTCCAGATGAGCACCAGCATCACATCTAATCTTCTCCTAACAAAGACAACCTGCAATGCTCAGCATTTCAACATCCTGCATTTGCTGATAGGAAATGCGGGCCCCCTCTAGATTTTGGATAAATCTCATCCATTTAAAGAACATATTTTGAGACATACAGCTGATATGGTGCACAGCTCTCAACTCAACTCAACTTTATTTATAGAGCACTTTAAAAACAACCATAGCTGAAAACAAAGTGCTGTTCACATATGAAAAAACACTGAAACAAAGATAAAAAATCATATATAACACTTAAGTTATTGCTCCATTGTTTCATTGTTCCTAAAAACAAATTTAAGAACAATAAAAACAATAAGTAAAACAATAACTAAAAACAAACCATAAAACACTAAAACAGAGTCGAGTCTCATGGTGGGTTAAAAGCCAAGGAATAAAAGTGGGTTTTAAGACGAGTTTTAAAAACAGACAGTGAGGTGGATAGTCTGATGTGGAGGGGGAGCTCGTTCCACAATTTAGGGGCAACGACAGAAAAAGCTCGGTCCCCTCTGAGCTTCCGTTTGGACCTCGGTACCTCAAGGAGCAGGAGGTCAGCTGACCTGAGGCACCGAGCAGGAGTGTAGGGGTGGAGGAGCTCAGAGAGGTAAGGTGGGGCCAGACCATTAAAAGATTTAAAAACAAATAAAAGAATCTTAAAATGGACCCTAAAGTGCACAGGTAGCCAGTGGAGGGAGGCCAGGATTGGAGTGATGTGCTCCCTCCTACGTCCTCCAGTTAAAAGGCGAGCGGCCATATTTTGCACCAACTGGAGACGTGCAAGGGAGCACTGGCTGACTCCAGAGTACAGAGCACAGCTCTCCTTGTGCTCTGTTCATTCAGGTTAATAAAGATCATTCCAACAAGGATCTCAGAAGAAATTCTTTCATTTACCTCGTGCTTAACTGTGATGAAGGCAAATGAATCCATTCCTCACATGTGATTTTCCCTTCTCCTCATTCAGGCAGTGAGCCGAGCTCAGAATGAAAACCCAGCTCCAGGCTGCACCGTCAGCTCCTCTTCTGTCTCCATCTCAGCCCAGACGTGGACCTACACTCACTGCTTAGTGCTCGACCTCAGCTCGGTCAACTTCTTGGACTCAGTGGCGATGAAATCACTTTGTAAGGTGAGCAGAAATGACAAGACACGCTCTGTGAGCCCATTTGAAAAATGAGTTTCCTTGTAGATTCTTGGTCATTATTTGGGGTGAATGACACTTGTGCTTCACTTTTCAATGACAAATACAGAAAAAAAGTCAAGAAATCATCATATAAATTGATGGATGGATGGACACATAAATACTTTTGTGATCCAGAGTGAAACGTCAGCATCATTAACAGAAAGCAGAAACTGAAGAGATGCAAATGTGCATTTAGAGCAGAGGAGTCCAAACTTATTTTTCCAAAAAGGCCTTTTTATACCATGAAAATGACCAAGGGCCATTGGCTCATGATTATTAACAGTGAAAGTAACAAATGAGTGCTTGATTTGAGACCTACTTCTTTCAAATAATTTCATAAAAACAAACAAACAAACAAAAAACAGTCTCTAAGTTGAGTCAAACATGCTTGTGCTGTCATCGCAGACCTATGAGATAAAACCAAACCTGAGAAAAATGTCATAATTTTTCATGGCAGGACAGGAGCTGGACTTTGTTTATGAGACAATTATAAAAACACCTTGAACCCAAATTATCTCTGATCCTGCATTCTGAGCCATGACATACATCATTGTTTGTCTTTTCTTGACCATTTCATAACT
The DNA here is from genome assembly GCA_008086565.1 of Thalassoma bifasciatum. Lineage (NCBI taxonomy): Eukaryota > Metazoa > Chordata > Actinopteri > Labriformes > Labridae > Thalassoma > Thalassoma bifasciatum. The sequence continues at coordinate 30,442 of RPOG01004428.1, read as the reverse complement.
TGTAAAAACTTTGCTTTAACTCTCTTTTGAAATTATCCAAGACAGTGAGGACGTTGTTTTTTTATATGCAGGTACATTGTTTGCTTGCAGTTCATTTATGAGAATTGCGGAGTTGACCAATATGAATTTCTAACAGCATAACATCTACTTACTAAAATCAATGTGATATTTAATGGAAGATCTCAACTGTTATTCTTGGACTAGGAAGTCCACCTTTGGTTGATACTGAACCTTTTATGACTTTGTGGTTGTTTTTTCTCTTTTTCTCTGTCTTAAAAAAGAAAAAAAAAAAAAAAAAAAAAAAAAAAAAAAACATCCTATCCTCCTTAAAGGTTAAACTGATCCACTGCAGTCACATGACAGAAAATTTAAGCTGCAGTTTCCTCTGCTTGGAAAAGAAATGAGTTACCTGTGGTACAGATATGTTATCTTTCCTCCACTTTGGCCACAATGATAAAAGCAGAGAAGTTTTTCTTCAGCCTGATAGACAACACGTGTTGGAGGGACAGTAGACACACACACACACTTCTTATGTTGTTGGTGAAGATAATACATAGACAGTGGATCTCTGTTTTTCCAAATGGCAAACCTGGAGAAAAAACTGACATGAACTAATAACTATCATTGATCTTGACCCATCTTTTACCCTAATTTCACACACTTACAATAAGATATAATAACCTGAAATGTGTGTCCCCTCCCTCAGCCTGTGTTTCAACCCCTTTCTTTCACAGCTTATTTGTAGTTTATGCTGTTTTTTTTCACTCCCAGCGAGTTGAGTCCTGCTTCAGTGCCTCTGTGTAACAGGAACCTGCCTGTGTGGAGTTTGTATGTTCATCATGTATTTGTAGATTCTCTCTGGTTTCCTCCCACACTCCAAAAATCAGTTTGATAGGTGAATTAGTCACTCTAAATCCCGTGTTGGTGTGAGTGTATGCTTGGATGTTGATGTTGTTTCTCTCTAAATCAGGGCTGTTCAGACTTTTTTCCAAAAGGGCCGTATTGGATACTGTGAAATTGACCAAGGGCCGGCGGCTGTTACTGGCATGTTTATTAACAGTGAAAGTAAAACAATGTGCGCTCTATTTGAGGACTTTCTTTTAATGATTTTTGAGAAACAAACTAAAAACGGCCTCTAAATTAAGTCAAACATTTTTGTGCTATTATTTCAGACCTATGAGATAAAACCAAACCTGGGAAAAAATGTCTTAATTTTTCATGGCAGGATCATACGACAGAGTATAAGGGCCACAATAAAAATTATTAAAAAATTTTATATAATTTTTACGTCATATTTTACAACAAGATTAAAGTAGAAATTAGTTATTTTACTATGAGAATTAAGTCGAAATTATTTTACTACGATATTAAAGTAAAAAATAATGACGTATCTTTACTACGAGTCAAAAGTCGAAATATAATCAAGGACAGTCTACGAGGAGGAGGACATGAGGACCACAGAGCAAATGTTTAATTTTACCTGCCAACTGCAGCACACTCATCATCGTTTCATTCTTCTTTTCCTTCTTCTGATTTGATCGTTTCCTTACCTACTTCCAAGACTTTACCTAGACTTCATTCTCGTAGTAAAATAATTGATTTTGACTTTAATGTCGTAGTAAAATAATTCAATTCGACTTTAATCTCTTAGTAAAATAATTAGTTTCGACTTTATCTCGCAGTGGAATATGAAGCAAAAAAAAAAATTCTTAAATGTGGCCCTAATACTCCATCACAGGATTAGGATCTGGACTTTATCATAAATGTTTAAAAGCTAATTACAAAATCAGTGACATTATATCTGATTCTGTTTTCTGAACCTGTTTTATGCATCAACTTTTGTCTCTTCTTGACCCCTTCATAACTTTGATTAAGTCTTGTGTTTATTTTAAATTCTTAATATCTCACAAAGAACATTTTTGCATCCAACCAAATGCAATGAAACACGTCAGCTGCAAGAGCTTTTGAGTTTTTGAAGATGCATCGAGCTTTAGCTTTATAAAAGTAGCCTATGCACACTCCAAATCTTTGTGAGATGTTATCAGATATATTGAGTTTTTTTTTTCAAGCACCTGACAGAAACTGTAAATGTACAGTACAGGCCAAAAGTTTGGACACACCTTCTCATTCTATGTTTTCTTCATTTTCATGACTATTTACATTGTAGATTCTCACTGAAGGCATCAAAACCTTTGAATGAACACGTGGAGTTATGTACTTAACAAAAAAGGTGAAATAACTGAAATCATGTTTTATATTCTAGTTTCTTCAAAATAGCCAACCTTTACTCTGATTACTGCTTTGTATACTCTTGGCATTCTTCAAGAGGTTGTCACCTGAAATGGTTTTCACTTCACAGCTGTGCCTTATCAGGGTTAATTAGTGGAATTTCTGGCTTTATCAATGGGGTTGGGACCATCAGTTGTGTTGTGCAGACGTCAGGTTAATACACGGCCGACAGCTCCTATTGGACAACTGTTAAAATTCATATTATGGCAAGAACCAATCAGCTAACTAAAGAAAAACGAGTGGTCATCATTACTTTAAGAAATGAAGGTCAGTCATTCCTGTAAATAGTCATAAAATAAAGAAAGAGCAAATTGAATGAGAGGGTCTCTCCAAACTTTTTGCCTGTACTGTAAACAATTAGAATATGATTGAATTATGTGACAAAATTCATTCATGATAGGAGGAAGGCTGGGGGCCACATGAAAATAGACCGTGAGCTTTAGTTGGTCCCCGAGCCTCACTTTGGACATCCCTGCTTTAAATGTTAGCTGTGTGTCATGGTAGCCCGTGTCTCATCCAGTGACAGCTGGAATAAACTTCAGCCTCCCATGTGACCCGTAAAGGGAAAAGAAGTTTAGGTGATGGATGGATGATCCCACTTTTTGTCTCCAACAGGTGATAGAAGACTTGGAGGTCCAGGGAGTCTGTGTGTTTCTGGCAGCGTGTCAAGGTCAGTCTCATGTATCATACACACTTGTCTGAACGAATCTCACTCACCGTCTTATACTACTTCATATCCTTACTTCCTTACTTCCTAAAGCATACACTTACATACAGACACGCTTATCCTTCTTTCTTGTTTACTATTCTTCTTGTCCCTTTTCTCACCTTCTATTCCACATCGTAACTCTGCTTGAAACTAATTTGATGCAGTTTGAACTTGATGTATCTATTGTGACTGTTTTTCCATCCCTTGTCTCTTTCTATATGCATTTCAAATCCATACACAAATGCATCAAAACAATCAAACTCTCGAGACTAGTTAGAAAAAGTTGCAGTAATTTACATTCTGCACTGTTGGATCTTAAAACGGTTCTAAGTAGAGTTTCAAAATGCTAAAAGAAGAAAAGGGAGTGAGACAAAAAACATTTGTAAGCAGTTTATTGGAAACATCAACAAGGCTCACAGCTCAAAAAGCACTTGAAAAACCCCTAAAATAGAAATCATAGTTTAAAAAAGGGACTCAGTAACAAGGAGCTCCACTGTTTTCACTGAGCACTTAAAAAAGAGTTTGTTTGTGCCTGATGTGAGTGTTTCCAGGTTAGTGGGAACATTGCTCCATGTGATAAAGATGCTTCATGTTTGGTATCCATTGTCTGGAACTGACGTCCATTTTTGTAAATTTCCCTCTCCATCCATCCCATAATATTCTCAACATGATTTAGATCTGGGGAACACACAGGATGCTCCAAAAGAGTGATGTTATTCCTCTGGAAAAAGAAGTGCTTTTTCAGGCAGACATTGGCCGTTTTCGAATTCGCCGACTACGTACTACTTTCCAATGCAGTATGTAGTAGACACTGCATACTGTATGAGAATGTAGTATATAGTATGACAGTTCTGTTTGGTCTGTTTTGTAGTTTGCTACACTGGTTTCCAGTTTGAGGAATGGGAGAGTAAAGCTGATGGATTTTTTTTTCTTGACTTTTCCATAATTTATTCGTATTAAGTTATATTAGGAAAACTTAATAAATATTGAATCAATATTCTCCAGAAAAAAAACCTCTAAAGTTTAAAGGAAAATGTTGGAATTTTCAGGTTTGGAAAGTCGCAAATTTAACACACAGAACAGGATTAAAACACAGACGTCCTCTACAGTTATTACAAATGATAATTGGTCAAAACGCTTTGAACTGCATTAGTTTTACCACGAGACCTCTGATCTTTGTAATAACTGCAGAGGACGTGTGTGTTTAAATGTGGATGTATGCTGCAGCAAAATTAATCATGTTTGATTTTTAATATTATACCATATGTTATTCATTGAAAAATATCTGGAGTGGATTGACTTTTTATTTTTAGAGATGATGGAAAAACTGTTTCTGATGATGCACGTTAAATATGCAAATATGTTAATAGGATAATGATAACATATACCATGTAAGTTCCCCACTTAAAAGATGTTTTAGGGTTTTACATTTGAATTGTTCCACTGCTTCGCCCAAACTTTCCCCAGTTCACGTCATTTTCAATTCAGACCTGCAGCCAGGCCCTTTGCATTCTGGGAAACAGTACGCCAGGTAGACTGGTCCGATGCATACTGAGAAATTTTCCGGGATCAGAAGGTCATCCAGGTAGTTTTGGCATACTGCAACTTTCACATTTGTTCACATACTGCAAACTGCATAATGTATTTTGGGCAAATCAGTACGTACTGCTAGTATAGTATGCAAATTCGAAAACAGCCAGAGTGAACTGCAGTGTTGTCCTGTTGAAAAACCCAGTCATTAGCAAACAGACCAGGGCCCTCAGTCATGAAGGACGCCCCCTGAAACATCTCAAAGTAGTCAGCCCCTGTTTGACGCCCGTGCACAACCCTCAGCTCCATTGTTCCATTGAGGGAAAAAGCAGATCATGATGCCCCTCCACTGTTTTGCCTAGAAAACATCTCAGTGGGATCTCCTTGTCATGACAGTAACGTTGAACGCCATCAGGACCATCAAGGTTCAAATTTTTCTCCTCAGAGAATCAAAGTTTCTTCCACCTGTCAATGTCCCATGATGCTCTCTGTCAAACAGGCAATTTAGTGGAAGAAGAGGAGGCCTTTGAAGAGGTTTTTGTTCTTAAAGCTCTTTCCTCTCAGACTCCGGTAATGACCTTAATTTGAGTTGAGGACCGTCCCGTATCTTGATGAACAGCCAATCAGATCCTCGACCTCAGCCCTGGTGAAATGTTTTTGGGTCTACAACTTTACTTTTTTGTTCCACAACCCTCAGGATTTTTGAAGAAATTCAAAATGTCTGTCTAACTGCGTCCAACCTCAGCAGTGATTGTATTGTGTTGTGAGAGTCCTCTTTTGAGCAGCTCAACAACCCGACCACGTTCAGAGAGAAAAAAGTTTTCTAGACTTTGCCTTCAGGTCATGACAGTGTGAATACCTGACAGAAATGGATGTTAAATCCACACTTCTGTGCAAATTCTTTTTCTTTTAAATTCTGTGGTTTTAAACTTTTGATCAGCTGATGAACAAACTATTTCAGTTTGTTGTTTGCCATAAGAGTGCTCACTCAATCTTTTTTTCTTCCTTGCTTCCATTTCTTGTTTGTTTTTTTCCCTGAAGCTCTACATGGAACCTTTATAACATCCAATTGTAAATTTGTTCCATTTTCAACTGGTCTCAAAACTTTGATCAGAACTCTATATGATGATTTGATGATAGAGTAGGAATAAAAAATATTTAAAAGATTTAGCGTGCCTCCCTGATACCATTTATGTCGACAGAGAGAGTTTTATCTCAGCTCCAGACTCAAGCTTCTGTACCTGACCTCCTGCCCAGCCCTCGTCTCTTCCCATCAACCCATCACGCCATCCAACGCTGCCTCAGTGTGCTGCCAAGGCCTCTGGAGGTAAGTCAGCATGAATATATGTATGTATTTATTTACATTTATTCATTTTTATGCATCTATTTAAGTGTTTCTAAAAAGAAAATCTAACAACATTTGTTCATGGTAGCACAATCCATTTAAGTATTAATGACTAAATGTAAATACAGGTGCCAGTGGAAGCTGCCAACAAAAATCTGACTGAATTCAGTGTATACAGAATGTTTTTGCACATTCAACATTGTCAACATTGTTTACATTAGGATCAGGTTTTGTCTCAAAGAAAGCTATGGATCCAAACAAGATCTACATGTAAACTTTATCTGCACTGGCTTTGATGCTTTTAAGTTTGAAACAGAATAATTCCTTTTCTATTTTAATGTAATTATTGAGGTAACTCTTTTGTCTTTTCACAGGAAATCACCTCAGATTCAAGTCACTGCTGAAGCTGAGGTGTGAATGCTGCCTTTTACTGAACAATGCAGGACAGACTTTTGATCTCAACATAAGCAGAAAATAGAAAAAAAATCCTGTGGTGAAACTTTGGGAAGGTCACCTCCACTCCATTCTATTTTGAAATAGAAAAAGCCATCAATCCTTTTGACAGTTTGTATAGTTTATACACTACATTTGTAACATATTTTCAGGCAATAAATGTAACTTTTCCGAACTAAACCTTGTTGATTTGTTCGTCAAATTGAGTTCTGATTTTAAATACATAGCTGGAAGAAAAAGACTGTAAACAGACATTGGGTTCAATGCAAAGACCTCTGGCTAATGAGCATTCTCCTGCTGAAAGACTCAGCAGGTGGGAGGCTGAGACGGTATCTTCCTATATAGTTATTATCCAGGATCAACACGACCAGATAACAAAAAGAAAAATGGAGAAATATTCTTGCTTTGCTTCATCAGAAGATGGGAAAGACACCAATCAGCTCCGGTGTAAATCCTGTGCGTGGTGTGGGATAAAGTTCAGATTCTACTCTTAAAAACAAAGTCATCATCCATGACAGTTTCAAACAAGATAATGTAAAGAAGAGGTCATGTCTGTTTACAGTCTGTGTAAGGGTGTGTCTGAGTCTAAATGAATGTGTAAGAGAATAGGTGCACATTACAAACAGAGCAGAAACCTTTGTTTAAGCTCTAGATCAGTGTTTCTCAACCTTGTTAGGGCGGCGACCCCATTTCTACATCACAATGTTTCTGCATACTTCAACTGAGACATTTTTATGTCTAGAATTCATGTGTCAGTAGAAGTATGTGGTTTCACTGCCCTAGCAAAGGCATACAGTTGTGCTCATAAGTTCACATACTCCTGCAGAATTTACAATTTCTGTGCCATTTTTCAGAGAATATGAATGATAACACAAAAACTTTTCTTTCACTCATGGTTAGTGGTTGGATGAAGCCATTTATAAACAAAAAACTGTTTCCTTTTTTAAATCATTATCCAAAATGGCCCTCTTCAAATGTTCACATACCCCACTTTTTAATACCTTGTATTTCCCCCTTTAACATCAATGACATCTTGAAGTCCTTTGCGGTCGTTGTGGGTTAGGGTCTTTATTATCTCAGATGGTAAAACTGCCAACTGTAGGTTTGAGATCTCCCCAGAGTTGCTCAATGATATTGATGTCTGGAGACTGAGATGGCCATTCTAGAACCTTCATTTTATTATGCTGTAGCCAATGGCAGGTTGACTTGGCCTTGTGTTTTGGATCATTTTCATGTTTTTTTTTTTTGATAAATGTCTTTACCCAACCACTAACCATGAGTGACAGAACGGTTTTTGTAATATCATTTATATTTTCAGAGTAAAGGTAAAAAAAAAAAATAGAAATTCTGCTGGGGGTGTAAACTTTTTTAGCACAACTGTACATGATCAAGATTCAAGATGTTTTATGCTATATTTGCCATTGCACATGTTTCAGAGCAACGGAGTTACATTTTGGGTACACGAAACATAAAAAGACAGTGACATAGCAAAATATTAAAAATCCCCTGGAGCTCTAATCCACCGAGCATCCCAGGCACCTGTCAAACACTTGTTAGAGAAATAATGCAGACAAAGGTGAGGGCAGGTGACTCCTAAGTAATCAGAGTTCAGTTACAGCGGTTAATCAATCATCAGAATCATCAATTGTGCTGCTCTATCAACAGTGTGTCATCTCTGTGTAGTTTCTCACAAGTATTTCATAACAAATAAACCTTCATACCTGTGGCTTTACATGAAAGCTTAGAGTTGTTTTTACAGCTGCGTCAGTGCGTTTGTCCTGTGGTAAACCACATTTCACACTGATCCACTGTGACTGAGTTGATCTTTTATTTTACCAGGTGAAAGAAAAAAAGTGGTTTCTTTGTTTCTGTTAAGTACCTCCTACCTGTGGATGAGTGTTCGCTGTAAAAACTGAGTCATGAACTTGTTTAATCCATCCATCAGTCTCCATCATGTTGTCAGTATCTAAGCCTGTTATAACTGTCAGCTCAGATCTCTTCATATGATCTGTTTACTTTGTGTCACATTCTGCCTCAAACAGAAACTCTCCTCTTTCCCTCTGCTCCAGTTTCTGTCCTTGTCCTTGTCTCTCTCTCTAAACACCCTCTTCCATCCTCCACCTCTCCACCAGATGTCCTCAAACTTCCCCTCCTTTTTCCGTCCTAACATCTGTTCTCTTATCAGACTCTGGATACCACACCATTGCTTTTGTTGTATTCTCAGTTTGTCTTCATTGTCATGTGCTTTGTTGCTATCTCACTTTGTGTTTTGCTTTTGGAGTCTTTATTTTTCTTTCAGCTGAAACTGAACTGGTCTGATAACTTATCTACTTACCTTTCTCCATGTGTGTGTATTCTGTGCATTTGGGTCCAACTTTTTTTTACAGCCTGAATTCCCAAGTTGTGAAAACAAATAGCTGACCTCCATGTTTTTCTGTTTCACTAAGATAATATCTTATAACAAGAAGTCATAAGAATTGCACTGATTTTTCAGTAACACTTTACTTAACACCTATGTTTATACCACATTATAAATACACGTACAATGCCTTAAAATGACATTATAGAACTCTATAACTACATTCATATATAAACATTCATAAGTTACGATAATGCTTTATAACAATAATCATACCACACTATGAAGCATTTACTCATCACTTATAAGGTCAGGTATTATGTTATAACTGTTTGTAACTCATTGACAATGCCCACATAGATCATGCATTATACAGATATTTATCATATTATTATAGACATGTATAACTATCATTATAAATACCCATAAGTTACCATAACTCTTAATAACAATGAGCATGGAACATGAAGGGATGTGTAATGGAGCTGCACAATATATCATTTAAGTATTGTCATTGTGGTTTTTGCATGCACAGTACATGCATATACCTCAAGGTATTTAATACATGGTGATATATTTAAAGGAAGTATGCAGAATTTTCATAATTGCCTGTTTTGTCACTGTTATTCTAGACTCTGGACGCTTCAGGGCTGAGAGCATGAGTTTCTATGGGTGATGACCAGCCAATCACAGAGCGCCCAGTGTGCATGTGACTGTGTGTGTTGCTGATAGCGAGTGAGAGAAGCTACCCCGAGTGGCTATGATAGAGGCAGTAACACAGAGAAAGAATGATTCTTTATCTGCAGTGTATCTCATTTACCTGCAGGAAGTCAGGTGTACGGCTCTTGAGTTTCTCTCATGTGATGCTGGTGTGTTTACGAAGCTACGACTGTTAGCCATGCCGTTAACTACAGTTGGGGGCAGTGAGCATGCACTGAAGCTGACACTGAGCCACGGAGGAGGAGACGAGTTTGGATGCTGTTTGTAAACAGAGAAGTGAAAGCTATCTAACAGTTCTGTACACTTCACCTTTAAGCCTTTCAGTTAAGTTTATGTAGCCCAATCACATTACTAATAGATGTAAATGAGCATCCATTCATATATTTGACCACGTTACATAAAACGTCTCACACAGTTATTTCACTTTCTCAGTGCTCTGTCATCTCACCTGCTGTTATCAGGGTCGGGCAGAGGGATGTGCAGCGTGAGTGGTCGAGCAACTGAGAGAGAGGGAGTGGTGAATGTGAGTGGAGCAGAGCAAGGATTTGGACAATCTGACAGTTTGTTTATAGTTACTATCACATAAGGTGCTTTGTTTGACAATTTCAGGGTTAAAGGCAGCAGCTTCTAGATCTGTGCTTTCTTCAGCTTTGTCCTCAGTCAGAACAGTTTTCAGTCTGTTTGTTTTTCAGCTCTCGGTCTGGGTCTTCTGATCACCCATTTTATTGTATATTTCACGTCCTCTTTTCTACACCATAAGATTTCATGAGCTGCCATACAACTTGAAACAGTCTTAGCTTAATGTCCAAGTAAAGCGTTGCGTAAAGTTTGCTTTCCCTCCAGCAGAAATTGCAGTTTTTCTCTTTGCTTTGAGCTTGTTCTAGAAATGTCTCCAAACATTACTTTGATTCACATCTCTTGAAAAAGATTATTCAAGCCTCCAAAAACGGCAAAACACAGGAGGTGGACAAACTCTGTGAGCGACTGTGTGTCTGCTCAGTCTGAGTGTGAACCACTGTCTCTCTGACTCTGGCAGGCCTGGAGGGGGGCAGCATGTTACAGATTTAATAAATATTACCGTAATATTATTTGGTCGCAGAGGAAAACTAAAATGGTGGAGCCTCTGTGCAGGAGCGTGTTTTTTAAAAGTCTAACCTGATGTGAGAAGAATCACTTGCGGGAAATGTTACAGATCAATATTAATAATTAACAGATATCAACATGAGTGAGACTCTTTGCAAATATAAATGGTGTTTACGGAGGATGAGAGTGAGACAGAAGAAAGTAGGTAAGAGTCTGTTATCATCATTTTAGGGAAAGTCAGGGAGAATTCACCTGAACAGAGAAGTAGGAAACTTCAAAAAGTATAACAATATATATCACAGAGAAGAAAAATAGGTTGAAAATACAAAAAAGCAATCACTATTAATGAGTGTTTAGAACAGCCTGTGTCTTTAAGAGAGCATGCTGTTTGTCCTTCTTAATTATCCAGTATTTGCTCTTTAGTGATTAAGTGAGCCTGTCTTTCACTCTCCTCCACAGTCACTCATAAATGAACAAGAATTACCCTGACTTGGCTGAAACAGCTTCCTAATCTTATCACACACTCAGACACACACATACAAGGATTAAGACATCTAAAGCTTTATCTTTTATGAAATCAAACATTAACCCTGCTGCTGTTTACAACCGTCCCTATATTTAGCACATGTATAAAGCCTGTTAACTACACTTTGGTGTTTATATTCAACTAATTTCCCCCAAGAGAAAATGTTATTAACAGGCACTGAAGAAAACCCCAAACCTTACTTACTTTCTCTGTAAATGATGAATCAAGAAGTAACTACTTTGACCTGTCCCTCCACAACAATCTTATCTGCATCTTTCTCCAAGGTCTGAAGGTGAGGAAGTGAAGCCATAACTCAGACAGAGACTGTCTCAGCATTTCACAGTTAGGCCGCAGTGAAGAGAGAGGACACAACATCAGGGGATTTTTTTGAGTGTGTTCTTTTTTCCTTATTATCTTTGACAAAAGCTTTTTCAGGTGTTGGAGCAGCTTTGATCTGATTGGAAACCCTACAGAAGATTCCATTTCAAGCACAACGACTACTGCAAACAAGAAAGGATTAATCCATCTTCAACATGGATGTGACATATCAGAATTGAAAGATTTTTTATTTTTTTACAAGGAAATTTTCTGATAAGCTCCAACAGAGAGTGACAGTGAGGTGGATCTACTTTTGTTGAACTTGTGGAAACAACTGAAGCAAACCCAACTTTAAAGTGCTGGACTTTTGGTAAAAGTCATTAAAGAAAAAGCAACCGTTTGCCCTCAAACATCTACTCAAACTACACTTGGACCACATAAGGTAATTATTATATAACTCAAGTCAATAAATGTTCCTGCAGTGTTGTGAGATTAACTATTCAGTCACGTAACACTCATGGCAGGACCTTCATTTACTGTAATTCAGTTTGTCCAAGATGTATTTTTAACTTTTTTGCCGATGGAAGATAGAACAAGTGCATGAAGCCACAATAGTATCATTTTTGAAGAAATGTATGAATGTATAAGAAATATATTGGCAATCCAAACCCTACATGTGAAATGAACAGTTTGTTTTGTATCGGGTTATGTTGTAGCCATGGCAGAGCGGAGGAGACCGGGCTACAGCGTGCACAGGGATGTGATGGATGAAGAAGAGGTGGAGGAGTTGGCTGAAAAGTCTGAAGTAAAAACTTCTTTTGCGAGGAAACTCAAAAAATCTGTGAGGTAAAGAAACACGCATACTGATCTACTGTACTTCTCAAATGGCAATTCATTCTGAGATTTTTGATTTGTATTATTATTTTCACATTATGCCTCAACAATATCCAGCCCTGTGTTAGATCAGTGATTCCCAACCTGTGGTCTGCGGCCCCCATGGTGTGCCGTGAAGGTATTGCAAGTGGGCCGCCAAATTATTTCCCAAAGTAGTCAGATTTCAGTGGAGTGTAATTATATAAAGATGTAAGATACAAATAAAGAAAGAAAGAAAGATACAACTACACAAAATAATGTTTTGAATGTTGAAACTCAGTTGAGAAATAGGTTAGGAAATGTAAAATGTTCAGATATATATTTATTTATTAAATGTCCACGAAGAAAATAGAATGTTAGTGGTCAATGTACCAAAAAATATGCAACAAAACCCGAAATATAATAACTTGTCAAAAATGAATCAAAAGTTCCAAGCCCAAAACCCAACAAAAAGAGGGAATTAAAAGCCAAAATGTAATAACTGACTCGAACTGTAACAAATTGCTACATTTTGGGCAAAAAGTTACTTTGTTTTGGGCTCAGAATCTGTTACATTATTGACTAGTTATTACATTTTGGATTGTATGCATTTTTTAAGTTACATTTCAAGCAAAATACTTTTGTTACATCATTGACCAATTATTACATTTCAGGTTTGTTACATTTTGGGTTGTTGATACAAATAGAACCTGAACCAGGCATGTTATATCCTCTGGGTCTGAGGTGGGCCACAAACATTTCAGAGACTTAAAATAGGGCCCTCAGTTTGAAAAGGTTGGGAACTCCTGCACTAGGTTTTTTTTTTAAATTAACATCATGTGTTTCTATATTGTGGTTCAGTGAACTCCTGATCCTTGGTTACATAATACAGATAATCAAAGGAACACCTTTTCTTCACTTCATCATATTAAGACATCAATAAATTTTGTAATAATCCTGCCTTTATCTACTTCTTATCACCTTCCTACTGAACTCATGCAGACGTTATTATGAAAACAAAGCTTATCTAAAGGATACGTTTTATGCAGGACATCAAGTACATGAAGTGATAAATCTGCAAATCACTTTGTCGTGTTATTCAATGTGCACCATAAACTGTAAGTCACATTTTCTCAATGTGAGAGTTCTGTTGATGATTAAATGATGACGCTCGCTGAGAAATACTTTAACCCTTTGTGACCCACTGTGCCAAGTCTGCCAGACCAGAACTTTACATGTTTAAATGCTGTAGCCTCATTTTTTGCATTAAACTCTTGTTTTACATGAATAGAACCCATATATCCCAAACTGGAATGAAATATGTAGACTTATGTCTGGACTTAATAAATCAGTAAGTTGCCAAAAAGTGCAATAAACCATTAAAAAATTAACAAATGTGGCTATTTTTTCTAAAAACAGGAATGTAATGACTATATCCCTCAAAAGTGTGAGTAAAAAATATGATGACGTGTTGAACATAGAAAGTGATCTACACAGCTGAACGACCAGATCGCAATGTTTTTGTTTGTTTACTCTTTAGCCTGGATTGCTGCAAACAGGTTGTTTTGAATTTTTCTATAGGTCATTTTTAAGATACATAAAATAGGCCATTGTTCAAACATTTAAAATGTCGTGTGTACATGTATTTTTCCAAAAGAAAAAAATAACAGTTTAGAGATTGAAGTGTTTTTAAAGTTGAATTACAAAGACAACCTTGAAAAAAGTCATTTGGGGCAATTTTATTCAAAATGAACACATTTCTTGAATGACTTTGTTTTAAAGGGTCTGTGAGGACTTTTTAAGTGATCTTAAAAAGTCTCATCTCTAGATGCATGATTGTAATCTACAAATTAAAACAGGATTATCTGCACTAAATAGATTATTAATGCTATTTTTTTTTCAGCTCAGTCTGGCTCCCCCAGCCAGAAGACCAAATTGATTTACAGCACTCTCTATGTCTCTATGTCTCTATGACAACACCTAGTCAGCTGATGAAGTCAAGCTGTAAGAAGGGAGATCTGTGTTTTTCTCTGCTGAAAAATATTTCTAGGAATTATTTTTATAGTAATGGTGGAAACAGGAGCTGGAGTGTCTGACGGAAACAGAACAGAAGAAAGCTAAACATGAAAGTGATAGAGCACAGGCTAAAGGCTAAAACACTGCCTAAGCTGTTTGTCACGATGTTCCCAACCCACATACTGCAGATGTCTGTTCAAACCTGAGAGTGAAATAATAAAACTAGGAGGCAGGTTACATTTGCTCTGCTTGGTGAACTTGGAGTTGGTAGATGAGCACTGGTAGGACATAACCAGGATACACCAACAGTACAGATATGTCACAGAGCACTGGGCAGTGAGTAGAGCTAAACATACAGTACAGGCCAAAAGTTTGGACACACCTTCTCATTCAATTTGTGTTTTCTTTATTTTATGACTATTTACCGGACCGAGTGACCTCCATTTTAAAGTAATGATGGCCACTTGTTTTTCTAGCTTCTCCAGAAAGTCCCTATAGCAACTTTAATAACTCAGAAATAGTGATCCTCATGGTGTTAATGTGTCTCTGACAGCTCCTCTGTTCAGATTGGAAGGCTGGCCCTGTAATGTTTTACCAAAATAAAAATATCTGCACATTTCAGTGAACTAAACACAACCAACTCAACTCAGTTCATACTGTAAACCTACAGCAAACAGTAAGTAACCCTCTCCTCTCTGTCTCCTTCACTGACACACACACTCAGGTGCTCTGGTCCCAGGCTGAAGAGATGTCTGCTGGAGAGTGTTCCTGTGCTGTCATGGCTGCCTCGATACTCACTCAGAGAAAATGCTCTGGGGGATCTGGTGTCTGGGATCAGTGTGGGCATCATGCAGCTGCCGCAGGGTGAGGATGGATGAAGAAGGTGCAGATATACAGTGTAGGGTGTTGTGTAGGGTGTTAAAGGAGAGGAGGTGAAGGGGGAGAGTTTATTGATCAGTAATCTACAATAATGTGTTCCTCATCCTCCTTTTTCAGTCTGTTTATAATTTTGGTTCTGCTGTTTTCTTGCAGGTATGGCCTACGCTCTGCTCGCATCAGTTCCTCCAGTCTTTGGTCTCTACTCCTCCTTCTACCCAGTCCTGATCTATTTTATCTTCGGCACATCCAAGCACATCTCACTGGGTACGCACCTGACCAAGTTTTTTTTTGTTTCTCATACAATAGTTGGGGATATGACACAGCAGATGGTGGACACTCGGATTAAATGTGTCTTAAAATAGCCTGAGACTTTCATGAGACAAACTGAAATGAAGAGGTCACCACATTGATCTCTTAACTGGTTTAGGACATGTAGGTGGGGTGGGCCTCAAACACCAAGGTCAGGGCCTGAGACAGGTTTCCAGCCTTAACCCTCAGAATCCCAAACCTGCCCACAAGAGAAAAAACACTTAATTTTCAATGACTGTCACTTATGAGCCATTTGTCTAATCCAAAAGCTGGAAAAATTACGCAATTATATTTTCAAGTTTCCAATGGTACCTACACTGCAAAAACAGAAATCTAAGCAAGTCATTACGTCTTATTTTTAGTAACATTTATCTTATTTTTCTTGATTTGAGCCACATTCACCAGACCAGGTCATAAAAATGTCTTATTTTAAGTTTTTTAAAGACAAAAATGAGATTAGAATTGCTTGTAACAAGTCAAAAAAAAAAATCTGCCAATGGGATAAGAAAAAGTTTCTTGTATCAAGACATCTTTCTTTTTTCAAGAAACTTTGCGACAAATTTGTCTTATCCCATTGGCAGATTTTTTTTTTACTTGTTACAAGTAATGCAGACCTCATTTTTGTCTTTTAAAAACTTACAATAAGACATTTTTATGACCTGATCTGGTGAATGTGGCTCAAATCAAGTAAAATAAGACAATTTTTACTACAAATAAGACATAATGACTTGCTTAGATTTCAGTTTTTACAGTGTAACTGTATCACATGATGGCAGAAACATGTTTCAACTGACTGGAGAAGATGTGAGAATTTCATCCATATTGCTTTGATTATCATGTCTATTTTTGAATATTTGCAGAAACTTAATTGTTTCCTTTAACTAAATTTTGTAAAAAAAAGAAAAAGAAAAAAATGACAAACAATCCTGCACCTTTTCTTGTTGTCTGAACCCACAGAGGTGTAAGACCTCACATAAATAACCTCCAAAAATCAGATCTGTAGTTTCTTCGAATGTAATATTTTCCCATGTTCTTTCAGCTTGAGAGAGCCTGAAAGTGTTGTATATGCTAATTCCTCATTTTTTTATAATTTTGAAAGGATGAAAGTGAAATTTTTCTAGTTTTATATGATGAGATGCTTGATAGCTGCCTTTTGGGTGTATTCTCTTGAGGGGGGAACTAAGAAAACTGTGTGTTTCTGCCTCTTTTCTCCAGGAACATACGCAGTTCTGAGTGTGATGATCGGATCAGTGGCAGACCGATTAGCCCCAGACTCCAACTTTATGATCTACAACAACGAGACCAACTCTACTATGTTGGATGTTGACGCCAGAGACGCTGAGAGAGTTCGAGTGGCTGCAGCCGTCACTTTACTGTCTGGATTATTTCAGGTAAATCAGAAGATTGTATGAATACTCCGGCTCTGTCAAATATTCAAAGATGATGAAAACTCTTAAATCTTGTCGTCTGTTCTTGGCCCCTGTGGTTTCTTTGTCATGTCCTTAGATTCTACTGGGCCTGGTGAAGTTTGGTTTCGTGGTGACCTACCTATCAGAGCCGCTGGTTCGAGGGTACACCACAGGAGCTGCCATCCACGTCATCGTGTCCCAGCTGAAGTACACGTTTGGAATCAGTCCAGAGAGATACAGCGGACCCTTCGCTTTGATTTTTGTAAGACAAAGCTGAGCCGTGTTCAACAACTCCTGTTTGGGGTTTTTATTTCAAAGACCAAAAATTATTTTCCAATATATTTTCTCTTATCAGCATTTCTTTGAGTAACACTTGTGTTTTGTTGTGTCACAGACTGTGTTGGAGCTGTGTTATCTCTTACCTGAGACAAACATTGGCACTCTGGTGGTCAGTATTGTGGCTATAGTCGGCCTCATTCTGCTGAAGGAGCTCAATGCATACTTAAGTAAAAAACTACCCATTCCTATACCGGTGGAGCTGATTGGTGTAAGTACACAGCAAATCTGATGGTGTTTTTCCTTTATCTGGATGTTTGGGTGTTGACAAAGTTAACACAAACAACTGTCTCTTAACCTAAACCCTTCAGCACATCTGTCACTCTCTCTTCCTCCAGGTTGTCATAGCGACTGTTATCTCCTGGCAAGTGAACCTGCATGATAAGTATAACGTGGAGGTGGTGGGATTGATTCCCTCAGGGTGAGAAACGCACTCAAGTATTGACACATTTATAGAAAGGTGACATTTGTAAGAGCTGATATGATGTCCCCCTGTCTGTGCCCCCCCCCAGCCTCCAGCCCCCTGTTGTCCCAAAAGCCTCTCTGTTTGGTCAGGTGATCGGCGACGCCTTCGCTCTAGCTGTGGTCGGATATGGCATTGCTATCTCACTGGGACGAATCTTTGCCCTCAAATACGGGTACAAAGTGGACAGCAACCAGGTAGGAAGCTGGTAGATGATGTCTGCCAGAATATTGATCCCCTGTTGTTGAAAACTTCAACCAGCTGCAAAAACTGAAATCAAAGCAAGTCATTATGTCTTATTTTTAGAAAATGTGTCATATTATTCTTGATTGGAGCCACATTCACCAGACCAGGTCATAAAAATGTCTTATTTCAAGTTTTTAAAGACAAAAATGAGGTCTGAATTACTTGTAACAAGTCAAAAAAAATCTGCCGATGGGATAAGACTAAAGTTTCTTGTATTAAGGCATCTTTCTAAGTCAATAAATTAATTTCTCATATCCCACTGGCAGATTTTATTGATTTGCCACATAAATTCAGACCTGATTTTTTTCATTGGAAAATTTGAAATAAGACATTTGTATGACCTAATCTGGTGAATGCGGCTCAAAATAAGAAAAATAGGACCATTTTTACTACAAAAGAGACATGATAACTTGCTTCGAGTTCAGTTTTTGCAGTGAGCCTCTTTTAAGGTGAAGGTTACGGTTAAGGTTAAGGATCAGGCAAGCTTTTATGATTTGTCTCATAGCCAGCAGGACCAAAAACAAGACAAAACAGATCACAGTCACACAGTGTGACGACATCATCGAGGAGTTTGATGGTGACAGAGAATGATTTGAATGATTTCAAGTATTTATTTCTCCACAGTATTCTAATTTTATGAATTCCTGTTTTCCTGGGTTTTAAGAGCTGGAAGCCCAATTTATGTAAAAATAAACAAATGAATACTTGAAATTGTTTAAATTGTGGGCCCTGAATCTATAATCTATGAAAGTTTAACTTTATGAATGGAAAGATGGAAATAAATAAACTTTTCCATACTATTCAAATTTTTTGGAAAGGGTCTGTTTATGTTATATCATAGCAAGTATCAATGCTGCGGGCATATTAATTTTAACATTGATTGAAACACCTTTGCTTATTTCTGTAAGTGCACCTTATTACTGACACTGAAGAGTAAACCTCTTTATCAATACAAACATAAAATTCCGGCACCATGAATGATAAAGGTTCTGATTGGCCGACATGGGTTTCACATCTGAAAAACACTTCCACCTGTGGGTCTGGGCTGCTTGGAGCTGCACTTTCAGATGTATCTGCACTGTTATGTGTGGCAATTATTATTTTGTAAATGATCAATAAAAGTAGTTTGATACCCAGTTTTCAAAGTGTTTTCTTTCCTTGTTTAGGAACTCATCGCTCTGGGTTTGAGTAACTCTGTGGGAGGATTTTTCCAGTGTTTTACCATCAGCTGCTCCATGTCCCGCTCCATGGTTCAGGAGAGCACAGGGGGGAAGACTCAGGTTGGTAAAAGTGATCGTCACTCAAGCAATGCCCATGAGCAACACAATGTTTGTCATCTTATGTCTCTGGATGCATGTTAGAGTGTATCATGAAGCGTCACTTCAGAGATCGGTACTGCAAGAACAAAGGGTTTTGGACTTTTTAAGCCCCTGCGAAGAGATTTACTAATGACTGTAACATCAAAGGGTTAATGGGACCATCAGTGGTAACGTGAATGATTTCTGTAGAGTTACATTAATGACTATACAGACCTCAATTTGGTCACTGTCTAGATGCAGGAGTGAGGCGTTGTTGACGCGCTTCCAAAATAGTCCAATGTCCAATCTGAGGTTATTGTTGAGTCACTACTTGCCATTTATTGATCAGAATAAAAAAAGATTAGAGAACGTACCTCAAAGGGCCATGATGTCTAAGATTAGAGTAAAAACAGTGCGATTGTCCCGTTCCCCAGATCACTACTTCACCTGTGCCCCTTTTGTAATATCTACCTGCCTGTTTACCTCAAGTGTTCCCTGTGGTGATTATGCAAGTGTAAAACACAAAACCCAAAAATGACAATGAAAAAAACACTGTTTGCTACTTTGACCGCAAGGAGGAGAATGAGATTGTGTATAAACATATGATTCACATTTTATATTTAAATCAACTTAAAAATTTTCAGGGTACCTGACCTTATGTAAAATGATGTAATGCACAAAAAGATGCAGTTAAAATGTGTCAGAAAGTGAAGCATCTAAAGATGATGTACGGTGGTGGTCAGAATTTTTCAAAACACCTGACAGATTTGAAAGTACTGACTCTTCTAAACCTCCAGAACATGGTCATGAAACATGCAGATATTAGTTATGTGAGTCTCACAGTTTCCTTCTTCTTTTTAGATTAAATATTTGGTATATATCTGATACCATGTGAATACAGGGCCACGATCGCCGATACCATTCTGACATTTTTCATGCTGCATTATGTGACACATAGAACATAGTCATATTAATTGTCAGAAAACTCCTATTTTTGAAACTGAGATGTTTATTAACCCTTTTAATGAAATCCACAAAAAGTATTGCTATATCATTTAATCCATGAAATATTTCTTGTATCACATTTGACACACTGGGCAATTTTGTTTACTATTTTATCTATTTTATTAAAGCTTTTTAAGAGATATGTATTTATTTCATGCAGAAAACACTTAAAAAAGTAACTATTTCGATGTTAATCTTGCTGCAACTTCTTGAAAATCAAGCAATGATTTTCCTGAAAATATATAAGTGGATGATTTCATGAGAGCAGACATTTTGAAAAGGTCCAAAATACAATTTCAGCTGACTGTGGTGATATGAAAATCCTCAAGGTGGTTTTTAAAAATGTTTTTAACAGGTTTTAAAATAAACTTTTTATCCTTTTGATAAGATAGAGGTCTTTGAACTCATGTATCAAATATGATACGTTTGGTTTTATAGGGTTGAACAGGTATAAACAGTGATTCATGATCAAGGATTTTAAAATACATACAGGACAAGATTAGTGAGAGGTACCAAAAATGGCCCTGTATGCATAAAGTGTTTAAAAAAGAAAAACATTGTTTTATTTGTGCAAAAGACAGAGAAAGTAGTCAAAAGTTCTTCAATGATGACTGTGAGAAAATGTGCTTTGTTTTGCACTGAGGAGAATTTACTCTTAAGGTATTTTCACACCCAATTAGTTTGAGATGTTGTTCCTTTTGCTGGGTTTGTTTGGGCACATGTGAGCACAACAATTACAGTCTGATGGGAAACAAAACAAGCAGAGTGAGATCACCTTGAAGAGACCGTCCTGGCACTGGAGTGGTTTTTACGACAAGTATGCATGGCATTTGTTTACCTGTGCAGGAGACGGATGTAAGCACAGCCCTGTGATGATGTTTTCTTTGGCTAACATTGCAATAATAATGTTATATAAACACAAAACACGTGGGAAAAAGCAACATTGGTGGAGTGAGACTTTTGGAGAATGGCAGTGGCCAGGTGTAGAACTAGCTATCACAGCAAAGACTTTATCCTCTGAAGCTGATACAGCATGGATGTGGTATCATCATCCCAACACTTAACTTTGTACATAACTGCAATCACT
This sequence comes from Thalassoma bifasciatum, assembly GCA_008086565.1. Classification (NCBI taxonomy): domain Eukaryota; kingdom Metazoa; phylum Chordata; class Actinopteri; order Labriformes; family Labridae; genus Thalassoma; species Thalassoma bifasciatum. The sequence continues at coordinate 9,210 of RPOG01004428.1, read as the reverse complement.
TATACTCTCAGAGGTTATTGTGAGTGAAAAGCTGCTTGGAATAAATGTTAGTCAGATAATCAGCAGCATTAAAGCCCTCAGGGGATCAATAATTGACCACATCTGTGAAGTCCACCTACACAAGCACAAATTTGCAGAAAGAGTAAAGAGATTAGCTCTGAAAACAGCATTAATCAGCTCAGCTCCTTTATTGATGAGAGAGAGGAGGAGACTGATGGCCGGTATTTTAACTTCTCTTGTAATGACAAATCGATTCACTCCAAGAAACTCCACATCATCCGTCTTCCTCTCTTTCTTTAACTTTCTAATCTCTCTCTCTCTCTCCATTCTCATTCATCATGTCTCTTTTCTGCCTCCTCTCCTGCAGGTTGCTGGGGCTCTATCAGCGGTCGTTATCCTTTTCATCACACTCTGGATTGGAGCTCTCTTTGAAGAGCTGCCCAAGGTACGGTGTGTGTTTGTGTGTGTGTGTGTGTGTGTGTTTGCATGTGTGTGTGTGTTTGCATGTGCACAGGCATTTGTGCACACATGTCCAAGCCTGAGAGTGAATGTATACAGACCAGAGAGGAATCAAGAGAAAGGCAACTAGAACAACAGTGAGGTTTGTTGATGTAACCAAACCTTCTAGATTCATGTAAAGCTATTCACCCGAAGAGAAAGATTTAAAGTATTACAGAAAATGTAAAAAAAAAAAGGGGAAAAAAATATAAAGCCTGATAATATATAATTATCTTACAAGATATGGAGCACAGAACAGAATTAAATAGTTTGCAAATTATTAAGCATCTACATTAAATAGAGAATTTTGTAAAGATGATATTTGAATGTTGAAACTGTATTTTTCTTCTCCTCTGTGCTAATTTTAATGCTGATGCCAGCAACATGTTAAATTTAAGAGGGACTGAGGCAAAGTAGAAAGCAGTCCTCTAAACTGAGAAACCCAACTCTGACATTCTTTTTGGGAATCATGGACAGTCTCCTCCATAGATAGAAGGATGTTGAAGAGGATACTTCCACTCACTCGTATTAATGCCGATACATATGCTGTAATGAAGACGCTGCCTTTGTCAGTGAAGACCTTGCATCATGCAATGGTCCTAATATCAACCTTGTGTGGGAATTGGCACAGATTTGGGTGTAAAAAAGTGATTACTTCAGGATAAATTCTTCTCTTGATTTCAAATGTGTTGTATTTGACTCACTGTACAGGCAATGCTGGCTGCCATCATCTACGTCAACCTCCATGGCATGATGAAACAGTTTTTGGACATCCCTGCACTCTGGAAAAGCAATAAAATCGACATGGTGAGTGTATTTCTACATGGAGAAAGTTGAACTGATTTTAGTTGTATCAGTTTGCATGTTATTTACATCTGCTGAAATAGTTTCCTTTTAGTTCCAACACGAAATCACAGCTTTCTGTATTTTAAATGTATGTAACCCAAAGGTTTAACATGACATGCAACACTGTGACTCAGTGATGAGAGGAATAGTTGTTGATCAGTACTTTCTCAGTTGGATCATGTTTTGCATATTCTCTTATTAAATTTAAGATTTAAAAATATCAAAATTTTCTGGTTAATTGCAGGCATATATGCCATATCAAATAATAACATTGCAAAAAAATAAAGTTGACATTTGCAATGACAGTGGCAGGTTATGTTGATTTTGTAAATGTCAAATATACATTAAAGGTGACAAGTGACCAAATGACAACATTCATAAACCTGCATGAAGCCTCCTTTAACTTAATAACAGATGTCATGTCAGCTTTGCATAAAAAGGGGACGTAATTGAATGACCCTTAACCCTGTAAGGCCTGACCTATCAAAACAATGTGTGAAAATTCCAATGTTTTTGGAACTAAGATGTTTATTAACCCTTTGAACAAAATCCACAAAAAAATATTGCTTTATCATTTCATATCAAAAAAATCAACTTACCTTCAGAACTACATTGACTATCAGCATACCAGCATGAATCGTTAACATGAATTAATTTTTAAAAGTAGCAAGATCATTCATTGGTCCAATATAAGTCAAATATAACTGAATTCACAGAAATTGTTTTTGAGAGTTCACAGAGACAAAAATTTCTCAGTGCAACACCTGCATTTTGTAATAACCAATGCAATATGTAAGAAATTATTACATAATGCGGGAAACTTTATTACATATTGCGTTCAAGAATTTTATTACAAAATGCGTTGGATTATTACAAAATGCGCCGTTATTGCAAGGGAATGCAAAAGTGATACAAGGGAACTCAAAATATCCAAATAAAAGATCCAAATTGTTGAGTTATATTTGTAAGCTTGATTCTCTGAGGGAAGAGTATCAAGCTTACAAATATCAGTAATGTCACATGGACACCCGTGAAGTTATATTTCAGCCCAAGCAAAGTCTTTTGAATTCTACATCATGAGCACAACATTCAATTAAAATTTACATGAGCATAACATTTAATCCTCTTTTTGGGTCTGTTTCAGGTGGTCTGGGTTGCCACCTTCATCCTCACCGTCCTCTTCAACCCTGACCTGGGTCTGGCTGCTTCCATTGGTTTCTCCATGCTCACTGTCATCTTCAGGACTCAGCTGTAAGAACACAGGCTCAGGACTCACACCCCCACAATAATGCACCAACAAACACACCCATGTCATAGCTTACTGCAGCATTATCGGTGCAGGAGTGTGACGGTTTGAGTGATGAGTTATTCATGAACACTCCCAAAAACTCCACTCACATCGTCTTTGACAGTCCACACCCGAAGACTAAGCAAACAAATTCTTCTTTGTTTAATGTCTTTTCAGACCCAAGTACTCCCTCTTAGGGCAGGTCCCAGACACCGACATTTACAGGCCACTGGAGGACTACAATCAGGTATGACACTTTATGTTTTCATAACCTGAAAGAAGGAGGAAGGAGCAGCACTGGTCAGGGATTAACTAGAAAACAAGTTTCACTCGAGCAAAGTGAGAAATGTCTGCTGCTCTGACTGGGTAAGAAGGTTTTTTAGGGTCAGCTTTTTACAAACACACCTGTCCCTGAGTGACCCTGCAACCTAAAATAGGAGTGAGAGGACAGAAAAAGAGATGTGCTCACAATTCTTAGCAGCTGGTCATCGCACAACACAGGAACTAAGCTCCAGTGTTGGATTAAGTACTTGAAAGTGATACTTGAGTAAAAGTACAAGTATCATACCAGAAATTGACTTCGGTAGAAGTTGAAGTCACCTTTTAGAATTTTACATAAGTAGAAGTCCGAGAGTACCAAATAGTTCGGACGATTTAGTCTCAAAAGTAATTTCCAAAATGAATAAAAAAATAGGAAAACTAAATAAATGACAATTGTGCTTAAGTATTAGAAGTAAAAGTTGATGTTTTTGTTAATGCACACTCAGATTCTATGGGTCTGGTTTACTTAGAGCCGCATTTTTCCCCCCTAAGTTATTTTTTGGCTTTTGTGCCTTTATTTGGATTGGGGAGAGAGGACAGTTGATTGTGTAGGAAACAGGGTAAGAGTGGGGAGTAACATTTAGCATGACCTAAACCACTAGGCCATCTGTGCTCCAGAGCCGCACTTTTTGACAGACTTGCAAGTTTACCTGTGGATGATTTTTTTTGTAAGCATTCATGTGTGGATGGAAGTATTTTTAAAATAGAAAAAGGAGGGTTATTTGTGTTTAAAAATTCCCCGGCTACATGTGGACAAGGCCTCAGTGCTCACAACCTAAAAAATGTTCACACCCCTTTGACTCCCAGTGCTTAAAATTTGATTTAATTCATGGACTTTTTTTTTTTTTTCAAATATTAGGTCATAGCAATTAAAAAAGAAGCCCTAAACTGAAAAGTTATAATCTCAAAGAAAACAACTCAGTATGTATTTCCACTGTTGTTGTTTACAAAGTTATTATCCAAAGTCTCAAACCTTCTTGCTTTTGATTGGTCGATGAGGGAGAAGTGACATTGATGTTTGCAACTGTGACCTCATTTTCAAATGAGACTTTTTGCACTGAATTTTTAACGCGTTTATCAGTTTTGTGCAGAATATAAGACCTGTTCGCCTCAAAAGAAAAAACACCTGAACAGTATTTCACCTCTATAGTTGAACAATCATTGTCTGGATACTTACAATGACTAATTAGCTACAATGTAAAGCAATGAGTCACCAACTGCCAACAAGACTTGTTTACATTTCAGTTGCTGTGGAGTTTTTATTGCTTGCCAGAATTTAAACTTTATACATTACGGCACAAGTGTTACTGATTACTTTTTTCAGCTGGTGTTAAACTATTAGGTGAATTTAAAGGAAATTTAGTGCTGATATCTATTCAAACTGCCCAGAAGAATTTTGATGTTGATGTCAGCTTTATTTAAAAAGCACATTTAAAACAGCCAGTGGCCAACCAAAGCGCTTAGCAGTGCAATGTAAAGAAACAATAAAGCAATAAAAGCTATAAAAGCAATAAGGCATATAGGATGTCATTAAAACCACATAACACAACTTCAAAGACCCATTAAAAGAAATTAAACTCCGCCAAAGACCAAAGTGAAGATGTATATTTTAAGTTGTGTTTTAGAAGTGAAGAGGTTGTTTTCAGTCCGCACAGCCAGAGGTAAAGCGTTCCACAGAGAGGAAGCCGCAACTGCAAAAGTTGTGTGTTTTAAAAAAGAAGGAGGGACATCTAAGATTTGATCAGCTGATCTCAGGACTCTGGGAGGGCTGATGTAACTCAATAAGATAGGACAACTACCCTGGAGCCCGTCCAATCAGACATTTAAAAACTAACAAAAGAATCTTAAACTGAATCCTGCACCTAACAAAAGCAAGAAAAGTACTAAGGTAATGTGTTTGCTTCTTTTGGTCCCAGTTAGGAGACAGGCTGCAGCATTTTGCAGGAGCTCCAGGCAGTTGAGATCAGACTGATCAATGCCAAAAAGTTGGGGGTTGCAATAATCCAAACTGGACATTATAAAAGCATAGATCACCCTTTCAAGGTCTATCTGCTTGAGATCAGTTTTGACTTTGGTTTAGAGCCGCGGCTGTTATGATATCTTGTGGTAAGTCGTTTCAACAGCTGTGGGATGGACTGCTCTAGCATTAGGTACACACATTTTTGGTTTATCCATGATTGAGTCTCCACCAATAACAGGTCAACCTTTAGAACAGTGGTTCCCAATCTTTTCCAACTCAGGGCTCACTTTTAAGTCCCAAAAATTTTCTCCACCAACCCCATAAATATGGAGGCCTCAGATTCCCCCCAGAGAATATGTTTTCTCTTTACACATATTTGATCAATTTTAATATCCTTACAACATTATTCTGTATATCTGCATATAGCTGCAACCCCCCCCCACCCCACCCCACTCAACAAAATCAAACTATATTGGAAATTCTTTGACGGCCCACCTGCAATACTTTTGCGACCCACTGGGGGGCAGCGACCCACAGGTTGGGAAACACTGCTCTAGAATTATTTGCCATGTAATTGAGCAGGACTTTTTGATTAGTGCTAATGGACTAAGTCACAAAGTCAAGTCTGCTCACATGCTAATAAAGATGATGTGAACGGTAATTCTTTTGTTTTCAAAATTGAAACAATCCTCTAAGCATGAGGTTAGTGTTCAGGTGTTCACATGTTCAGAATTACAGTATCAATGCCATCATGTCTGTATATGTTCTCAATTGTTGGAACTCAAGTTGTCTGGAGGGAGCACTGTTTCTTTGGAACCCCTGTTTTTTATCATAAAATAAAGTTGAAACTGTGTTTTTTACTGTGCTGATAAAAAACAGCTGCAAAGATGCTCTTAACATCTGTTTCCAATATAAATGATAGTGTATGTCTGCAGAATTTAGTAACTCATTAAATCATCCATTCACTTCAGGTCAAGGCAGTCCCAGGGGTTTTGATCTTCCGCTCCTCTGCAACACTCTACTTTGCCAACGCTGAGATGTATCAGGACGCTCTTGGTAAAAAGGTAAGGACTCAAACACGGTCATACTAAAAAATAAAAAACATACAAACAAAACCATAACATAGCAGATAGTGAGATAGTCTCAGGAAGATCAAAATGAACCTGAAACTGAAAGGAAAGTGAAATTATTGGTCTGTTCAGGAAACTTGCTGTTCTATGGAAGTGTTTTTTTTTTTTGAAAGATTTATAGTCATAAGAGCATTACGCTGCCTCACCAGATTTTCTTTTGGAAAAACGTTAGAGCTTTTAAAAGGAGTCAGCTGGAGATCAGAGAGTACGTCCATGGACATAAAAGAAAGACTTTGATTGATGTTTGCTGGTGCTACACGTAATAAAATCAGCTCTGTCTGTAGTGATGCCAGCACAGAGATCATGTTCTGTTAGTTAATGGCTGTGACTCTTGATTAATGTCACTCTGGAATTTCTGAGATTACTACTCAGTGAGTGGCAACAATCCAAGCAGTTTGTAATAAAAGCATGTGTTAGCATCCTGCTGAGTTCACAGATGGAAGGATTTGCTGATGTTGCTCGGATGGAAAAATTATGTCTTTTCAAACCTTGTTGAATTGCTAAAAAAAGATCCAACTTCCCTCTCTAAGTCTGTAACATGTCTTTACCAACTTAAACACCTTTGTCTGCTTATACAACGAGTGTTAAGTTTGAATGTGCTGCTCTTTTTATCCTTTTCAATTAGAGTTAAGATTTGTGTGACAGAAATGAGTGAAAAATGAGGTCATAGAGGCCATGGTTATTGTTACACTCTGCTGATGCAACGCTGCCAAAACTTAGAAAAATGTTACCAGTTCAAGTGAAACAAATTGAGTTGAAGATGTTCTGTTGATTTCATTCCACCAAGATGTTAATGTTTACAAAGTTTCAAACTGTGAAATAAACATGGATTCATTCTAAGATGACCTCAAGCTGTTCTGAAGGGCTTGTCCAAAAAGTTGCACAAAAAGGAAATGAGATTTGAAACAGATTCATCTACAGTACAAACAAGCAGCCGACGGACACAAGAAGTGGCAGAAAACCCATCAGGGCAAAGAGTGTGAACACAACAATGACTGACAGACTTCTATCAGCCAAACATTTGATCAAACTGGTTTGTTGTTTAGGAATCAGCTGCTGTAGTGTTCTTCATCTGAAATGTTGCATTATGGGTAGTGTTGATGGGGATAAAGATGTAACTACTAGCTACACACACTCCCCTGTGGTGAACCAAGTGCACATTCAATTCCTAACAGTTTCACCACATCATCTGTGAAGTGTCACCAAGCAGGTTTAATGAAAACTCTGAGTCTGTTAACCCGGAAATGATGTAAACTTTGGGTTTTCTGTTTCACAAAGCGAGGTAACTCACACAGAGAAAGAAGGGTAACTCAAGCCTGTTTCATAGAGAGAAGTAACTTCAGCTCTTGGTCAGTTACCATAGTAACAGACGCTATGAAACTAACCTGGTTGGGACCAAGTTTTTCTCAATGGTCCTGGAGTTTCTCTCTGTCTCCGCCCTCTTTCAACCACACACAATATTTGATTTCCTCATTACTTCAGTCAGTGGGCGAGTTTTGTCGTAACAGTTCTGCTGTCTGTTATTTAAAAAAACGTATACGTTGACTTTATTCACAAACATAGCATGTCCTTTTGACAATGAACTCGTTGATGAAGGTGCAGCATTACTGCGCAGGAAAATAGATATTTTTCAGGAGATTATCATCAGAGCGAGCATACATGTTCTGACATTTCCAGACAATTCTCTTTTTAAACGTTACCATTTCACATCACAGTCCATCATTTACAGACACGACCTAATACGTCCTTACATTTGCAACATTACCAGCTGTAGTCATGCTCTCACATCCTAGCAGATATTGTGCATTGTGCTCCAATTTTTTTCCATGGCAGTTGTTTTTTTAAAATAATGTCGGAGATGCAAGGCAACTGTATGCAGGTGGTAAGAGGTGGTGCAGGACCACCACTAGTTTTACTGGCATCTGTCTTTTTTCTGTTTGCTGAGTCAATGTCTGTGTTAGTTTAAATAGTATTAATTATTTAACAGAACGTGATACATATGAGAAGACACTTCTGTGTGTGTAAACAGCATTATGTTGGAGATAAAACAACTGCACAGTCAAACAGCCACGTAATATTTATTTTACAATGTAAAACGTGATCAAAATGAGGTAAAACCGTGAGATTATGTGGAGGTCTCACCTGTTTGAACTGTTTTTTAAATTTCATCTTAAGCTGCTGCCAAGTGTGCTTCTCCCCCACAGGATTGCACTTAAATTAAATAGGCAAAATGAATGATCTACCATTCAAGCAGTTTTCCCCTGTAATATTATTATGATTGCAGGACTACATTTAAACTTACGCATTGACCAGAGCAGCTCAAGACAAGCTCATTAAGATTTCCAGTTTTGGTTGGATAAAGAAACTTCACCCTCCGTTTCCCCATTGCCATGGTGACTCGTCGAATCGCGGCTCCATTGATGCTGTCTTTTTGTAGTAGTGGGGCAGGTGCTTAACTCCAGGTGTAACTACTTCGAGTTGATGAAATTAACTAAAATCCGCTGTTCTGGAACTGAAAACACAGATTCAGGAGATTCAGGGTTAGACTCAGAGTTTGTTTAACCTGCTTTGTGAAACGGACCTCTGCTGTTTTTCGACTTTGAACACATCATAGTGTGGTTGGCGAGTTTTCAAAACCAAAAAAAAAGCCTCTATGTATCAAAATTAACTGGAAACCTTCTGAGAACAACAAACAAGTCAGCACAAGAAAAACAGTTTGATCATCTTTGTATTTTTTCATTACCCTGAGTCTTTGCTGTGGGGGCTAAAGAGCTGACCGTGGCCTAATCAGTGCTACCTGATTGGTTGGATGGATCTCTGGCATGTCTGAGTTTTTGGTCGGCTGAATGCAGGAACTTGCTCAATGAAAGCAGAACTATGGGCTGATTTCCCAACTTAGTGGCTTTTTCTTTCTTTTTGGTAATGCACGGCATGATGTGAGCAGCTGAAACACCTACAGCTGTTGAGCTCATGAACCAGCCATTAAGTTAAGACCATCCATGCAATGAAATGCAACCCAGTACATTGGCACAAACATACAGTACACACTGACTGCAGATTGTATGTTCATTAACCACAAGCCTCAGTTTTGCATTATAAATATTTCATCCATACTGTGTTAGTTCAGATTCCAGCACTTTCTAAGTATTTGTTTTTTCTGTCTCATG
>RPOG01004427.1:34125-44917 GCA_008086565.1 Thalassoma bifasciatum | reverse complement strand
GGGCTCCCTGAACCCCCAGCCCCCCCTCAGGTGCTGCTATATCCCATCCAGGGAGCGCAATCGTCCCCTTATCCCTCTAGTTTGTGCGTGCGTAAAGGCTTTAGCCCGCCCCTTCCTGGAAGTCTAGCCTGCATGTAGTGTGTGTTTACCGTGAGTCTTGTGCTGCATTAATCTCTCATGTACTGCCTGTATGATTCCCTCTCGGGGCTCTGTGAGCCCTTCTGGGGCTCCCTGAACTCCCAGCCCCCCCTCAGGTGCCCTCCAATCCCATAGAGTTCGCGCTAGAGTCTCTTTCCCCCTGTCTGAAGGCTTTACCACGCCCCCCTGCCTGTCAAATTCTACACTGGGGCTCGTGCTGCAATTTTTAACTGGTGGTTTCTGTGCCCATCTGCTTCCATATACTGGCTGTATGATTCCCTCTCGGGGCTCTGTGAGCCCTTCTGGGGCTCCCTGAACCCCCAGCCCCCCCTCAGGTGCTGCTATATCCCATCCAGGGAGCGCTAGCGTCCCCTTATCCCTCTAGTTTGTGCGTGCGTAAAGGCTTTAGCCCGCCCCTTCCTGGAAGTCTAGCCTGCATGTAGTGTGTGTTTACCGTGAGTCTTGTGCTGCATTAATCTCTCATGTACTGNTTTAACTGGTGGTTTCTGTGCCCATCTGCTTCCATATACTGGCTGTATGATTCCCTCTCGGGGCTCTGTGAGCCCTTCTGGGGCTCCCTGAACCCCCAGCCCCCCCTCAGGTGCTGCTATATCCCATCCAGGGAGCGCTAGCGTCCCCTTATCCCTCTAGTTTGTGCGTGCGTAAAGGCTTTAGCCCGCCCCTTCCTGGAAGTCTAGCTTGCATGTAGTGTGTGTTTACCGTGAGTCTCGGGCTGCATTAATCTCTCATGTACTGGCTGTATGATTCCCTCTCGGGGCTCTGTGAGCCCTTCTGGGGCTCCCTGAACCCCCAGCCCCCCCTCAGGTGCCCTCAAATCCCAAATAGGTCGCGCCAGAGTCGCTTTCCCACTGCCTGTAAGCTTAAACACGCCCCCCTGCCTGTCAAACGCTACACTGGGGCTGGTGCTGCGATGTTTAACCGGTGGCGTCTGTGCCCATCTGCTTCCATATACTGGCTGTATGATTCCCTCTCGGGGCTCTGTGAGCCCTTCTGGGGCTCACTGAACCCCCAGTCCCCCCTCAGGTGCTGCTATATCCCATCCAGGGAGCGCTAGCGTCCCCTTATCCCTCTAGTTTGTGCGTGCGTAAAGGCTTTAGCCCGCCCCTTCCTGGAAGTCTAGCCTGCATGTAGTGTGTGTTTACCGTGAGTCTTGTGCTGCATTAATCTCTCATGTACTGGCTGTATGATTCCCTCTCGGGGCTCTGTGAGCCCTTCTGGGGCTCCCTGAACCCCCAGCCCCCCCTCAGGTGCTGCTATATCCCATCCAGGGAGCGCTAGCGTCCCCTTATCCCTCTAGTTTGTGCGTGCGTAAAGGCTTTAGCCCGCCCCTTCCTGGAAGTCTAGCCTGCATGTAGTGTGTGTTTACCGTTAGTCTTGTGTTGCATTAATCTCTCATGTACTGCCTGTATGATTCCCTCTCGGGGCTCTGTGAGCCCTTCTGGGGCTCCCTGAATCCCCAGCCCCCCCTCAGGTGCCCTCAAATCCCGAATAGGTCACGCCGGAGTCTCTTTCCTACTGCCTGTAAGCTTAAACACGCCCCCCTGCCTGTCATACGCTACACTGGGGCTGGTGCTGCGATGTTTAACCGGTGGCTTCTGTGCCCATCATCTTCCATATACTGGCTGTATGATTCCCTCTCGGGGCTCTGTGAGCCCTTTTGGGGCTCCCTGAACCCCCAGGCACCCCTAAGGTTCTTCCATATCCAATCCAGGGAGCCATGGGGTCCCTGTAACCCACTATGTATTGCCTGCGTGAAGGCTGTAGCCCGCCCCCTCCTGGTAGTCTAGCCTGCATGTCGTGTGTATTTCCGCTGAGTCTCGGGCTGCCTTTCTATCCCATATACTGGCTTCATGATAACCTCTCTGGGCTTTGTGAGCCCTTCTGGGGCTCCCTGAACACCCAGCCCCCCTCAGGTGCTGCTATATCCCATCCAGGGAGCGCTAGCGTCCCCTTATCCCTCTAGTTTGTGCGTGCGTAAAGGCTGTAGCCCGCCCCCTCCTGGTAGTCTTGCCTGCATGTCGTGTGTATTTCCGATGAGTCTCGGGCTGCCTTTCTATCCCATGTACTGGCTGTATGATTCCCTCTCAGGGCTTTGTGAGCCCTTCTGGGGCTCCCTGAACCCCCAGTCCCCCCTCAGGTGCCCTCAAATCCCATAAAGTTCGCGCGTCTCAGAGAAAGGGGGACAGACTTCCGAAATGGTGCGGGAGGACGGACAGTATAAGATGTGACCCCGAGCACGACGTTACAAATTGACCACCAAAGACACGGGTAGACGAAGGTATATGACCGACATACTAAGGGAGAGCCCCGAGACACTCGGGAAGACCCCGAGGGACTCGGGGGTCGGGGGGGAGTCCACGGCAGTAATCCCGAATAGGTCGCGCTAGCGTCCCCTTATCCCACTGCCTGTAAGCTTTACCACGCCCCCCTGCCTGTCATACGCTACACTGGGGCTGGTGCTGCGATGTTTAACCGGTGGCTTCTGTGCCCATCTGCTTCCATATACTGGCTGTATGATTCCCTCTCGGGGCTCTGTGAGCCCTTCTGGGGCTCCCTGAACCCCCAGCCCCCCCTCAGGTGCNTTGCCTGCGTGAAGGCTGTAGCCCGCCCCCTCCTGGTAGTCTAGCCTGCATGTCGTGTGTATTTCCGCTGAGTCTCGGGCTGCCTTTCTATCCCATATACTGGCTTTATGATAACCTCTCTGGGCTTTGTGAGCCCTTCTGGGGCTCCCTGAACACCCAGACCCCCTCAGGTGCTGCTATATCCCATCCAGGGAGCGCTAGCGTCCCCTTATCCCTCTAGTTTGTGCGTGCGTAAAGGCTTTAGCCCGCCCCTTCCTGGAAGTCTAGCCTGCATGTAGTGTGTGTTAACCGTGAGACTTGTGCTGCATTAATCTCTCATGTACTGGCTGTATGATTCCCTCTCAGGGCTCTGTGAGCCCTTCTGGGGCTCCCTGAACCCCCAGTCCCCCCTCAGGTGCCCTCAAATCCCATAAAGTTCGCGCTAGAGTCTCTTTCCCCCTGTCTGAAGGCTTTACCACGCCCCTCTGCCTGTCATATTCTACACTGGGGCTCGTGCTGCAATGTTTAGCTGGTGGTTTCTGTGCCCATCTGCTTCCAAATACTGGCTGTATGATTCCCTCTCGGGGCTCTGTGAGCCCTTCTGGGGCTCCCTGAACCCCCAGCCCCCCCTCAGGTGCTGCTATATCCCATCCAGGGAGCGCTAGCGTCCCCTTATCCCTCTAGTTTGTGCGTGCGTAAAGGCTTTAGCCCGACCCTTCCTGGAAGTCTAGCCTGCATGTAGTGTGTGTTTACCGTGAGTCTCGGGCTGCATTAATCTCTCATGTACTGGCTGTATGATTCCCTCTCGGGGCTCTGTGAGCCCTTCTGGGGCTCCCTGAACCCCCAGCCCCCCCTCAGGTGCCCTCAAATCCCGAATAGGTCGCGCCAGAGTCTCTTTCCCACTGCCTGTAAGCTTAAACGCGCCCCCCTGCCTGTCATACGCTACACTGGGGCTGGTGCTGCGATGTTTAACCGGTGGCCTCTGTGCCCATCTGCTTCCATATACTGGCTGTATGATTCCCTCTCGGGGCTCTGTGAGCCCATCTGGGGCTCCCTGAACCCCCAGGCACCCCTCAGGTGCTTCCATATCCAATCCAGGGAGCCATGGGGTCCCTGTAACCCACTATGTATTGCCTGCGTGAAGGCTGTAGCCCGCCCCCTCCTGGTAGTCTTGCCTGCATGTCGTGTGTATTTCCGCTGAGTCTCGGGCTGCCTTTCTATCCCATGTACTGGCTGTATGATTCCCTCTCAGGGCTTTGTGAGCCCTTCTGGGGCTCCCTGAACCCCCAGCCCCCCCTCAGGTGCTGCTATATCCCATCCAGGGAGCGCTAGCGTCCCCTTATCCCTCTAGTTTGTGCGTGCGTAAAGGCTGTAGCCCGCCCCCTCCTGGTAGTCTTGCCTGCATGTCGTGTGTATTTCCGATGAGTCTCGGGCTGCCTTTCTATCCCATGTACTGGCTGTATGATTCCCTCTCAGGGCTTTGTGAGCCCTTCTGGGGCTCCCTGAACCCCCAGTCCCCCCTCAGGACGGGAGTTTAGGGTTTTTCAAGCGCGATCTCAGAGAAAGGGGGACAGACTTCCGAAATGGTGCGGGAGGACGGACAGTATAAGATGTGACCCCGAGCACGACGTTACAAATTGACCACCAAAGACACGGGTAGACGAAGGTATATGACCGACATACTAAGGGAGAGCCCCGAGACACTCGGGAAGACCCCGAGGGACTAGGGGGTCGGGGGGGAGTCCACGGCAGTTTAGGGCTTATCCAGCGCGATCGCAGGGGAATAGGGTGACGGACATTCGAAATGGTGCGGGGGGACGGACAGTATGCGATGTGACCCCGACCACGACGCTACAAATTGGCCACCGAAGACACGGGTAGACGAAGGTATATGACCGACATACTAAGGGAGAGCCCCGAGACACAGCCCTTCTGGGGCTCCCTGAACCCCCAGTCCCCCCTCAGGTGCTGCTATATCCCATCCAGGGAGCGCTAGCGTCCCCTTATCCCTCTAGTTTTTGCGTGCGTAAAGGCTTTAGCCCGCCCCTTCCTGGAAGTCGAGCCTGCATGTAGTGTGTGTATACCGTGAGTCTCGTGCTGCATTAATCTCTCATGTACTGCCTGTATGATTCCCTCTCGGGGCTCTGTGAGCCCTTCTGGGGCTCTCTGAACTCCCAGTCCCCCCTCAGGTGCCCTCCAATCCCATACAGTTCGCGCCAGAGTCTCTTTCCCCCTGTCTGAAGGCTTTACCACGCCCCCCTGCCTGTCATATTCTACACTGGGGCTCGTGCTGCAATGTTTAACTGGTGGTTTCTGTGCCCATCTGCTTCCATATACTGGCTGTATGATTCCCTCTCGGGGCTCTGTGAGCCCTTCTGGGGCTCCCTGAACCCCCAGCCCCCCCTCAGGTGCCCTCAAAGCCCGAATAGGTCGCGCCAGAGTCTCTTTCCCACTGCCTGTAAGCTTAAACACGCCCCCCTGCCTGTCATACGCTACACTGGGGCTGCTGCTGCGATGTTTAACTGGAGGTTTCTGTGCCCATATGCTTCCATATACTGGCTGCATGATTCCCTCTCGGGGCTCTGTGAGCCCTTCTGGGGCTCCCTGAACCCCCAGCACCCCCTCAGGTGCTGCTATATCCCATCCAGGGAGCGCTAGCGTCCCCTTATCCCTCTAGTTTGTGCGTGCGTAAAGGGAAATCGGGCGGGGAAGGACCTTCAGATCGGACGTACAGCACACACAAATGCCACTCAGAGCCCGACGGAAAGAGAGAGTACATGACCGACATACTAAGGGAGAGTCCCGAGACACTCGGGAAGACCCCGAGGGACTTGGGGGTCCCCCCCCTCAGGTGCCCTCAAATCCCGAATAGGTCGCGCCAGAGTCTCTTTCCCCCCGTCTGAAGGTTTTACCACGCCCCCCTGCCTGTCATATTCTACACTGGGGCTCGTGCTGCAATGTTTAACTGTTGGTTTCTGTGCCCATCTGCTCTCATATACTGGCTGTATGATTCCCTCTCGGGGCTCTGTGAGCCCTTCTGGGGCTCCCTGAACCCCCAGCCCCCCCTCAGGTGCTGCTATATCCCATCCAGGGAGCGCTAGCGTCCCCTTATCCCTCTAGTTTGTGCGTGCGTAAAGGCTTTAGCCCGCCCCTTCCTGGAAGTCTAGCCTGCATGTAGTGTGTGTTTACCGTGAGTCTNTTCTGTGCCCATCTGCTTCCATATACTGGCTGTATGATTCCCTCTCGGGGCTCTGTGAGCCCTTCTGGGGCTCCCTGAACCCCCAGCCCCCCCTCAGGTGCTGCTATATCCCATCCAGGGAGCGCTAGCGTCCCCTTATCCCTCTAGTTTGTGCGTGCGTAAAGGCTTTAGCCCGCCCCTTCCTGGAAGTCTAGCCTGCATGTAGTGTGTGTTTACCGTTAGTCTTGTGCTGCATTTATCTCTCATGTACTGGCTGTATGATTCCCTCTCGGGGCTCTGTGAGCCCTTCTGGGGCTCCCTGAACCCCGAGTCCCCCCTCAGGTGCCCTACAATCCCATACAGTTTGCGCCAGAGTCTCTTTCCCCCGTCTGAAGGCTTTACCACGCGCCCCTGCCTGTCATATTCTACACTGGGGCTCGTGCTGCAATGTTTAACTGGTGGTTTCTGTGCCCATCTGCTTCCATATACTGGCTGTATGATTCCCTCTCGGGGCTCTGTGAGCCCTTCTGGGGCTCCCTGAACCCCAAGCCCCCCCTCAGGTGCCCTCAAATCCCGAATAGGTCACGCCGGAGTCTCTATCCCACTGCCTTTAAGCTTAAACGCGCCCCCCTGCCTGTCATACGCTACACTGGGGCTGGTGCTTCGATGTTTAACCGGTGGCTTCTGTGCCCATCTGCTTCCATATACTGGCTGTATGATTCCCTCTTGGGGCTCTGTGAGCCCTTCAGGGGCTCCCTGAACCCCCAGCCCCCCCTCAGGTGCTGCTATATCCCATCCAGGGAGCGCTAGCGTCCCCTTATCCCTCTAGTTTGTGCTTGCGTAAAGGCTTTAGCCCGCCCCTTCCTGGAAGTCTAGCCTGCATGTAGTGTGTGTTTACCGTGAGTCTTGTGCTGCATTAATCTCTCATGTACTGCCTGTATGATTCCCTCTCGGGGCTCTGTGAGCCCTTCTGGGGCTCCCTGAACCCCCAGTCCCCCCTCAGGTGCCCTCCAATCCCATAGAGTTCGCGCCAGAGCCTCTTTCCCCCTGTCTGAAGGCTTTACCACGCCCTCCTGCCTGTCATATTCTACACTGGGGCTCGTGCTGCAATGTTTAACTGGTTGTTTCTGTGCCCATCTGCTTCCATATACTGGCTGTATGATTCCCTCTCGGGGCTCTGTGAGCCCTTCTGGGGCTCCCTGAACCCCCAGCCCCCCCTCAGGTGCTCTCAAAGCCCGAATAGGTCGCGCCAGAGTCTCTTTCCCACTGCCTATAAGCTTAAACACGCCCCCCTGCCTGTCATACGCTACACTGGGGCTGGTGCTGCGATGTTTAACCGGTGGCTTCTGTGCCCATCTGCTTCCATATACTGGCTGTATGTTTCCTTCTCGGGGCTCTGTGAGCCCTTTTGGGGCTCCCTGAACCCCCAGGCACCCCTCAGGTGCTTCCATATCCAATCCAGGGAGCCATGGGGTCCCTGTAACCCACTATGTATTGCCTTCGTGAAGGCTGTAGCCCGCCCCCTCCTGGTAGTCTAGCCTGCATGTCGTGTGTATTTCCGCTGAGTCTCGGGCTGCCTTTCTATCCCATATACTGGCTGTATGATAACCTCTCTGGGCTTTGTGAGCCCTTCTGGGGCTCCCTGAACACCCAGACCCCCTCAGGTGCTGCTATATCCCATCCAGGGAGCGCTAGCGTCCCCTTATCCCTCTAGTTTGTGCGTGCGTAAAGGCTTTAGCCCGCCCCTTCCTGGAAGTCTAGCCTGCATGTAGTGTGTGTTTACCGTGAGACTTGTGCTGCATTAATCTCTCATGTACTGGCTGTATGATAACCTCTCTGGGCTTTGTGAGCCCTTCTGGGGCTCCCTGAACACCCAGACCCCCTCAGGTGCTGCTATATCCCATCCAGGGAGCGCTAGCGTCCCCTTATCCCTCTAGTTTGTGCGTGCGTAAAGGCTTTAGCCCGCCCCTTCCTGGAAGTCTAGCCTGCATGTAGTGTGTGTTTACCGTGAGACTTGTGCTGCATTAATCTCTCATGTACTGCCTGTATGATTCCCTCTCAGGGCTCTGTGAGCCCTTCTGGGGCTCTCTGAACCCCCAGTCCCCCCTCAGGTGCCCTCAAATCCCATAAAGTTCGCGCTAGAGTCTCTTTCCCCCTGTCTGAAGGCTTTACCACGCCCCCCTGCCTGTCATATTCTACACTGGGGCTCGTGCTGCAATGTTTAACTGGTGGTTTCTGTGCCCATCTGCTTCCATATACTGGCTGTATGATTCCCTCTTGGGGCTCTGTGAGCCCTTCTGGGGCTCCCTGAACCCCCAGCCCCCCCTCAGGTGCTTCCATATCCAATCCAGGGAGCCATGGGGTCCCTGTAACCCCCTATGTATTGCCTGCGTGAAGGCTGTAGCCCGCCCCCTCCTGGTAGTCTAGCCTTGCATGTCGTGTGTATTTCCGCTGAGTCTCGGGCTGCCTTTCTATCCCATGTACTGGCTGTATGATTACCTCTCAGGGCTTTGTGAGCCCTTCTGGGGCTCCCTGCACCCCCAGCCCCCCCTCAGGTGCTGCTATATCCCATCCAGGGAGCGCTAGCGTCCCCTTTAGGGAGATCAAACACGCACGCATTTCCGAAATCGGGCGGGGAAGGACCTTCAGATCGGACGTACATCACACACAAATGGCACTCTGAACACGACGTAATTAGAGAGTACATGACCGACATACTAAGGGAGAGTCCCGAGACACTCGGGAAGACCCCGAGGGACTTCCCCCAGTCCCCCCTGTCCACGGGAGTTTAGGGCTTATCCAGCGCGGTCTCAGAGAAAGGGGGACAGACTTCCGAAATGGTGCGGGGGGACGGACAGTATAAGATGTGACCCCGAGCACGACGTTACAAATTGACCTCCAAAGACACGGGTAGACGAAGGTATATGACCGACATACTAAGGGAGAGCCCCGAGACACTCGGGAAGACCCCGAGGGACTTGGACCAGACCCCCTCAGGTGCTGCTATATCCCATTCAGAGAGCGCTAGCGTCCCCTTATCCCTCTAGTTTGTGCGTGCGTAAAGGCTTTAGCCGCGGGGGGACGGACAGTATAAGATGTGACCCCGAGCACGACGTTACAAATTGACCTCCAAAGACACGGGTAGACGAAGGTATATGACCGACATACTAAGGGAGAGCCCCGAGACACTCGGGAAGACCCCGAGGGACTTGGGGGTCGGGGGGGAGTCCACGGGAGTTTAGGGCTTATCCAGCGCGGTCTCAGAGAGAGGGACTGCCTGTAAGCTTTAACACGCCCCCCCTGCCTGTCATACGCTACACTGGGGCTGGTGCTGCGATGTTTAACCGATGGTTTTTGTGCCCTTCTGCTTCCATATACTGGCTGTATGATTCCCTCTCGGGGCTCTGAGAACCCTTCTGGGGCTCCCTGAACCCCCAGTCCCCCCTCAGGTGCCCTCCAATCCCATACAGTTCGCGACAGAGTCTCTTTCCCCCCAGACTTCCGAAATGGTGCGGGGGGACGGACAGTATAAGATGTGACCCCGAGCACGACGTTACAAATTGACCACCAAAGACACGGGTAGACGAGAGTATATGACCGACATACTAAGGGAGAGCCCCGAGACACTCGGGAAAACCCCGAGGGACTTGGGGGTCCGTGGGGAGTCCACGAAGGTATAGGTTAGGTCCCTCGCATGGGGTCCCTGTAACCCCCTATGTTTTGCCTGCGTGAAGGCTGTAGCCCGCCCCCTCCTGGTAGTCTAGCCTGCATGTCGTGTGTATTTCCGCTGAGTCTCGGGCTGCCTTTCTATCCCATGTACTGGCTGTATGATTNGTCTGAAGGCTTTACCACGCCCCCCTGCCTGTCATATTCTACACTGGGGCTCGTGCTGCAATGTTTAACTGGTGGTTTCTGTGCCCATCTGCTCTCATATACTGGCTGTATGATTCCCTCTCGGGGCTCTGTGAGCCCTTTTGGGGCTCCCTGAACCCCCAGGCACCCCTCAGGTGCTTCCATATCCAATCCAGGGAGCCATGGGGTCCCTGTAACCCCCTATGTTTTGCCTGCGTGAAGGCTGTAGCCCGCCCCCTCCTGGTAGTCTAGCTTGCATGTCGTGTGTATTTCCGCTGAGTCTCGGGCTGCCTTTCTATCCCATGTACTGGCTGTATGATTACCTCTCAGGGCTCTGTGAGCCCTTCTGGGGCTCCCTGAACCCCCAGTCCCCCCTCAGGTGCCCTCCAATCCTATACAGTTCGCGCCAGAGTCTCTTTCCCCCGTCTGAAGGCTTTACCACGCCCCCCTGCCTGTCATATTCTACACTGGGGCTCGTGCTGCAATGTTTAACTGGAGGTTTCTGTGCCCATCCGCTTCCATATACTGGCTGTATGATTCCCTCTCGGGGCTCTGTGAGCCCTTTTGGGGCTCCCTGAACCCCCAGGCACCCCTCAGGTGCTTCAATATCCAATCCAGGGAGCCACGGGGTCCCTGTAACCCCCTATGTATAGCCTGCGTAAAGGCTTTAGCCCGCCCCTTCCTGGAAGTCTAGCCTGCATGTCGTGTGTTTACGGTGAGTCTCGGGCTGCCTTTCTCTCTCATGTACTGCCTGTATGTTTCCCTCTCAGGGCTCTGTGAGCCCTTCTGGGGCTCCCTGAACCCCCAGCCCCCCCTCAGGTGCCCTCAAATCCCGAATAGGTCGCGCCAGAGTCTCTTTCCCACTGCCTGTAAGCTTAAACACGCCCCCCTGCCTGTCATACGCTACACTGGGGCTGGTGCTGCGATGTTTAACCGTTGGCTTCTGTGCCCATCTGCTTCCATATACTGGCTGTATGATTCCCTCTCGGGGCTCTGTGAGCCCTTCTGGGGCTCCCTGAACCCCCAGCCCCCCCTCAGGTGC
>RPOG01004427.1:5841-16954 GCA_008086565.1 Thalassoma bifasciatum | reverse complement strand
TACTGGCTGTATGATTCCCTCTCGGGGCTCTGTGAGCCCTTCTGGGGCTCCCTGAACCCCCAGCCCCCCCTCAGGTGCTGCTATATCCCATCCAGGGAGCGCTAGCGTCCCCTTATCCCTCTAGTTTGTGCGTGCGTAAAGGCTTTAGCCCGCCCCTTCCTGGAAGTCTAGCCTGCATGTAGTGTGTGTTTACCGTGAGACTTGTGCTGCATTAATCTCTCATGTACTGGCTGTATGATTCCCTCTCAGGGCTCTGTGAGCCCTTCTGGGGCTCCCTGAACCCCCAGCCCCCCCTCAGGTGCCCTCAAATCCCGAATAGGTCGCGCCAGAGTCTCTTTCCCACTGCCTGTAAGCTTAAACACGCCCCCCTGCCTGTCATACGCTACACTGGGGCTGGTGCTGCGATGTTTAACCGGTGGCTTCTGTGCCCATCTGCTTTCATATACTGGCTGTATGATTCCCTCTCGGGGCTCTGTGAGCCCTTTTGGGGCTCCCTGAACCCCCAGCCACCCCTCAGGTGCTGCTATATCCCATCCAGGGAGCGCTATCGTCCCCTTATCCCTCTAATTTGTGCGTGCGTAAAGGCTTTAGCCCGCCCCTTCCTGGAAGTCTAGCCTGCATGTAGTGTGTGTTTACCGTGAGTCTTGTGCTGCATTAATCTCTCATGTACTGCCTGTATGATTCCCTCTCGGGGCTCTGTGAGCCCTTCTGGGGCTCCCTGAACCCCCAGCCCCCCCTCAGGTGCCCTCAAAGCCCGAATAGGTCGCGCCAGAGTCTCTTTCCCCCTGTCTGAAGGCTTTACCACGCCCCCCTGCCTGTCATATTCTACACTGGGGCTCGTGCTGCAATGTTTAACTGGTCGTTTCTGTGCCCATCTGCTTCCATATACTGGCTGTATGATTCCCTCTCGGGGCTCTGTGAGCCCTTCTGGGGCTCCCTGAACCCACAGCCCCCCGTCAGGTGCTGCTATATCCCATCCAGGGAGCGCTAGCGTCCCCTTATCCCTCTAGTTTGTGCGTGCGTAAAGACTTTAGCCCGCCCCTTCCTGGAAGTCTAGCCTGCATGTAGTGTGTGTTTACCGTGAGTCTTGTGCTGCATTAATCTCTCATGTACTGCCTGTATGATTCCCTCTCGGGGCTCTGTGAGCCCTTCTGGGGCTCCCTGAACCCACAGCCCCCCGTCAGGTGCTGCTATATCCCATCCAGGGAGCGCTAGCGTCCCCTTATCCCTCTAGTTTGTGCGTGCGTAAAGACTTTAGCCCGCCCCTTCCTGGAAGTCTAGCCTGCATGTAGTGTGTGTTTACCGTGAGTCTTGTGCTGCATTAATCTCTCATGTACTGCCTGTATGATTCCCTCTCGGGGCTCTGTGAGCCCTTCTGGGGCTCCCTGAACCCCCAGTCCCCCCTCAGGTGCCCTCCAATCCCATACAGTTCGCGCCAGAGTCTCTTTCCCCCGTCTGAAGGCTTTACCACGCCCCCCTGCCTGTCATATTCTACACTGGGGCTCGTGCTGCAATGTTTAACTGGAGGTTTCTGTGCCCATCCGCTTCCATATACTGGCTGTATGATTCCCTCTCGGGGCTCTGTGAGCCCTTTTGGGGCTCCCTGAACCCCCAGGCATCCCTCAGGTGCTTCCATATCCAATCCAGGGAGCCATGGGGTCCCTGTAACCCCCTATGTTTTGCCTGCGTGAAGGCTGTAGCCCGCCCCCTCCTGGTAGTCTAGCCTGCATGTCGTGTGTATTTCCGCTGAGTCTCGGGCTCCCTTTCTATCCCATGTACTGGCTGTATGATTCCCTCTCAGGGCTCTGTGAGCCCTTCTGGGGCTCCCTGAACCCCCAGCCCCCCCTCAGGTGCCATCAAATCCCGAATAGGTCGCGCCAGAGTCTCTTTCCCACTGCCTGTAAGCATAAACACGCCCCCCTGCCTGTCATACGCTACACTGGGGCTGGTGCTGCGATGTTTAACCGATGGCTTTTGTGCCCATCTGCTTCCATATACTGGCTGTATGATTCCCTCTCGGGGCTCTGTGAGCCCTTTTGGGGCTCCCTGAATCCCCAGCCCCCCCTCAGGTGCCCTCAAATCCCGAATAGGTCGCGCCCGAGTCTCTTTCCCAATGCCTGTAAGCTTAAACACGCCCCCCTGCCTGTCATACGCTACACTGGGGCTGCTGCTGCGATGTTTAACGGGTGGCTTCTGTGCCCATCTGCTTCCATATACTGGCTGTATGATTCCCTCTCGGGGCTCTGTGAGCGCTTCTGGGGCTCCCTGAACCCCCAGCTCCCCCTCAGGTGCTGCTATATCCCATCCAGGGAGTGCTAGCGTCCCCTTATCCCTCTAGTTTGTGCGTGCGTAAAGGCTTTAGCCCGCCCCTTCCTGGAAGTCTAGCCTGCATGTAGTGTGTGTTTACCGTGAGACTTGTGCTGCATTAATCTCTCATGTACTGGCTGTATGATTCCCTCTCAGGGCTCTGAGAGCCCTTCTGGGGCTCCCTGAACCCCCAGCCCCCCCTCAGGTGCCCTCAAATCCCATAAGTTCGCGATAGAGTCTCTTTCCCCCTGTCTGAAGGCTTTACCACGCCCCCCTGCCTGTCATATTCTCCACTGGGGCTCGTGCTGCAATGTTTAACTGGTGGTTTCTGTGCCCATCTGCTCTCATATACTGGCTGTATGATTCCCTCTCGGGGCTCTGTGAGCCCTTCTGGGGCTCCCTGAACCCCCAGCCCCCCCTCAGGTGCTGCTATATCCCATCCAGGGAGCGCTAGCGTCCCCTTATCCCTCTAGTTTGTGCGTGCGTAAAGGCTTTAGCCCGCCCCTTCCTGGTTCAGATCGGACGTACATCACACACAAATGGCACTCAGAACACGACGTAATTAGAGAGTACATGACCGACATACTAAGGGAGAGCCCCGAGACACTCGGGAAGACCCCGAGGGACTTGGGTGTCGGGGGGGAGTCCACCGGAGTTTCGGGGCTTATCCAGCGCGGTCTCAGAGAATCCCCCTGTCTGAAGGCTTTACCACGCCCCCCTGCCTGTCATATTCTACACTGGGGCTCGTGCTGCAATGTTTAACTGGTGGTTTCTGTGCCCATCTGCTTCCATATACTGGCTGTATGATTCCCTCTCGGGGCTCTGTGAGCCCTTCTGGGGCTCCCTGAACCCACAGCCCCCCCTCAGGTGGCCTCAAAGCCCCGAATAGGTCGCGCCAGAGTCTCTTTCCCCCTGTCTGAAGGCTTTACCACGCCCCCCTGCCTGTCATATTCTACACTGGGGCTCGTGCTGCAATGTTTAACTGGTGGTTTCTGTGCCCTTCTGCTTCCATATACTGGCTGTATGATTCCCTCTTAGGGCTCTGTGAGCCCTTCTGGGGCTCCCTGAACCCCAAGCCCCCCCTCAGGTGCCCTCAAATCCCGAATAGGTCACGCCGGAGTCTCTTTCCCACTGCCTGGAAGCTTAAACAAAACCCCCTGCCTGTCATACGCTACACTGGCGATGGTGCTGCGATGTTTAACCGGTGGCTTCTGTGCCCATCTGCTTCCATATACTGGCTGTATGATTCCCTCTCGGGGCTCTGTGAGCCCTTCTGGGGCTCCCTGAACCCTCAGCCCCCCCTCAGGTTCTGCTATATCCCATCCAGGGAGCGCTAGCGTCCCCTTATCCCTCTAGTTTGTGCGTGCGTAAAGGCTTTAGCCCGCCCTCTCCTGGAAGTCTAGCCTGCATGTAGTGTGTGTTTACCATGAGTCTTGTGCTGCATTAATCTCTCATGTACTGGCTGTATGATTCCCTCTCGGGGCTCTGTGAGCCCTTCTGGGGCTCCCTGAACCCCCAGTCCCCCCTCAGGTGCCCTCCAATCCCATACAGTTCGCGCCATTGTCTCTTTCCCCCTGTCTGAAGGCTTTACCACGCCCCCCTGCCTGTCATATTCTACACTGGGGCTCGTGCTGCAATGTTTAACTGGNCTGCTATATCCCATCCAGGGAGCGCTAGCGTCCCCTTATCCCTCTAGTTTGTGCGTGCGTAAAGGCTTTAGCCCGCCCTCTCCTGGAAGTCTAGCCTGCATGTAGTGTGTGTTTACCATGAGTCTTGTGCTGCATTAATCTCTCATGTACTGGCTGTATGATTCCCTCTCGGGGCTCTGTGAGCCCTTCTGGGGCTCCCTGAACCCCCAGTCCCCCCTCAGGTGCCCTCCAATCCCATACAGTTCGCGCCATTGTCTCTTTCCCCCTGTCTGAAGGCTTTACCACGCCCCCCTGCCTGTCATATTCTCCACTGGGGCTCGTGCTGCAATGTTTAACTGGAGGTTTCTGTGCCCATCTGCTTCCATATACTGGCGGTATGATTCCCTCTCGGGGCTCTGTGAGCCCTTCTGGGGCTCCCTGAAACCCCAGTCCCCCCTCAGGTGCCATCAAATCCCATAAAGTTCGCGCTAGAGTCTCTTTCCCCCTGTCTGAAGGCTTTACCACGCACCCCTGCCTGTCAAATTCTACACTGGGGCTCGTGCTGCAATGTTTAACTGGAGGTTTCTGTGCCCATCTGCTTCCATATACTGGCTGTATGATTCCCTCTCGGGGCTCTGTGAGCCCTTCTGGGGCTCCCTGAACCCCCAGCCCCCCCTCAGGTGCTGCTATATCCCATCCAGGGAGCGCTAGCGTCCCCTTATTCCTCTAGTTTGTGCGTGCGTAAAGGCTTTAGCCCGCCCCTTCCTGGAAGTCTAGCCTGCATGTAGTGTGTGTTTACCGTGAGTCTTGTGCTGCATTAATCTCTCATGTACTGCCTGTATGATTCCCTCTCGGGGCTCTGTGAGCCCTTTTGGGGCTCCCTGAACCCCCAGGAACCCCTCAGGTGCTTCCATATCCAATCCAGGGAGCCATGGGGTCCCTGTAACCCCCTATGTATTGCCTGCGTGAAGGCTTTAGCCCGCCCCTTCCTGGAAGTCTAGCCTGCATGTAGTGTGTGTTTACCGTGAGTCTTGTGCTGCATTAATCTCTCATGTACTGCCTGTATGATTCCCTCTCGGGGCTCTGTGAGCCCTTTTGGGGCTCCCTGAACCCCCAGGAACCCCTCAGGTGCTTCCATATCCAATCCAGGGAGCCATGGGGTCCCTGTAACCCCCTATGTATTGCCTGCGTGAAGGCTGTAGCCCGCCCCCTCCTGGTAGTCTAGCCTGCATGTCGTGTGTATTTCCGCTGAGTCTCGGGCTGCCTTTCTATCCCATGTACTGGCTGTATGATAACCTCTCTGGGCTTTGTGAGCCCTTCTGGGGCTCACTGAACCCCCAGTCCCCCCTCAGGTGCCCTCCAATCCAATAGTGTTCGCGCCAGAGTCTCTTTCACCCTGTCTGAAGGCTTTACCACGCCCCCCTGCCTGTCATATTCTACACTGGGGCTCGTGCTGCAATGTTTAACTGGTGGTTTCTGTGCCCATCTGCTTCCATATACTGGCTGTATGATTCCCTCTCGGGGCTCTGTGAGCCCATCTGGGGCTCCCTGAACCCCCAGCCCCCCCTCAGGTGCTGCTATATTCCATCCAGGGAGCGCTAGCGTCCCCTTATCCCTCTAATTTGTGCGTGCGTAAAGGCTTTAGCCCGCCCCTTCCTGGAAGTCTAGCCTGCATGTCGTGTGTGTTTACGGTGAGTCTCGGGCTGCCTTTCTCTCTCATGTACTGGCTGTATGATTCCCTCTCAGGGCTCTGTGAGTCCTTCTGGGGCTCCCTGAACCCCCAGCCCCCCCTCAGGTGCCCTCAAATCCCGAATAGGTCGCGCCAGAGTCTCTTTCCCACTGCCTGTAAGCTTAAACACGCCCCCCTGCCTGTCATACGCTACACTGGGGCTGCTGCTGCGATGTTTAACGGGTGGCTTCTGTGNCCTTCTGGGGCTCCCTGAACCCCCAGCCCCCCCTCAGGTGCTGCTATATCCCATCCAGGGAGCGCTAGCGTCCCCTTATCCCTCTAGTTTGTGCGTGCGTAAAGGCTTTAGCCCGCCCCTTCCTGGAAGTCTAGCCTGCATGTCGTGTGTGTTTACGGTGAGTCTCGGGCTGCCTTTCTCTCTCATGTACTGGCTGTATGATTCCCTCTCAGGGCTCTGTGAGTCCTTCTGGGGCTCCCTGAACCCCCAGCCCCCCCTCAGGTGCCCTCAAATCCCGAATAGGTCGCGCCAGAGTCTCTTTCCCACTGCCTGTAAGCTTAAACACGCCCCCCTGCCTGTCATACGCTACACTGGGGCTGCTGCTGCGATGTTTAACGGGTGGCTTCTGTGCCCATCTGCTTCCATATACTGGCTGTATGATTCCCTCTCGGGGCTCTGTGAGCCCTTCTGGGGCTCCCTGAACCCCCAGCCCCCCCTCAGGTGCCCTCATATCCCGAATAGGTCGCGCCAGAGTCTCTTTCCCCCTGCCTGTAAGCTTAAACACGCCCCCCCTGCCTGTCATGTTCTAAGCTGGGGCTCGTGCTGCAATGTTTAACTGGTGGCTTCTGTGCCCATCTGCTTCCATATACTGGCTGTATGATTCCCTCTCGGGGCTCTGTGAGCCCTTCTGGTGCTCCCTGAACCCCCAGTCCCCCCTCAGGTGCCCTCAAATCCCATAAAGTTCGCGCTAGAGTCTCTTTCCCCCTGTCGGAAGGCTTTACCACGCCCCCCTGCCAGTCATATTCTACACTGGGGCTCGTGCTGCAATGTTTAACTGGTGGTTTCTGTGCCCATCTGCTTCCATATACTGGCTGTATGATTCCCTCTCGGGGCTCTGTGAGCCCTTCTGGGGCTCCCTGAACCCCCAGCCCCCCCTCAGGTGCTGCTATATGCCATCCAGAGAGCGCTAGCGTCCCCTTATCCCTCTAGTTTGTGCGTGCGTAAAGGCTTTAGCCCGCCCCTTCCTGGAAGTCTAGCCTNTTCTGTGCCCATCTGCTTCCATATACTGGCTGTATGATTCCCTCTCGGGGCTCTGTGAGCCCTTCTGGGGCTCCCTGAACCCCCAGCCCCCCCTCAGGTGCCCTCAAATCCCGAATAGGTCGCGCCAGAGTCTCTTTCCCACTGCCTGTAAGCTTAAACACGCCCCCCTGCCTGTCATACGCTACACTGGGGCTGCTGCTGCGATGTTTAACGGGTGGCTTCTGTGCCCATCTGCTTCCATATACTGGCTGTATGATTCCCTCTCGGGGCTCTGTGAGCCCTTCTGGGGCTCCCTGAACCCCCAGTCCCCCCTCAGGTGCTGCTATATGCCATCCAGAGAGCGCTAGCGTCCCCTTATCCCTCTAGTTTGTGCGTGCGTAAAGGCTTTAGCCCGCCCCTTCCTGGAAGTCTAGCCTTCATGTAGTGTGTGTTTACCGTGAGTCTCGGGCTGCATTAATCTCTCATGTACTGGCTGTATGATTCCCTCTCGGGGCTCTGTGAGCCCTTCTGGGGCTCCCTGAACCCCCAGTCCCCCCTCAGGTGCCCTCCAATCCCATACAGTTCGCGCCAGAGTCTCTTTCCCCCTGTCTGAAGGCTTTACCACGCCCCCCTGCCTGTCATATTCTACACTGGGGCTCGTACTGCAATGTTTAACTGGAGGTTTCTGTGCCCATCTGCTTCCATATACTGGCTGTATGATTCCCTCTCGGGGCTCTGTGAGCCCTTCTGGGGCTCCCTGAACCCCCAGTCCCCCCTCAGGTGCTGCAATATCCCATCCAGGGAGCGCTAGCGTCCCCTTATCCCTCAAATATGTGCGTGCGTAAAGGCTTTAGCCCGCCCCTTCCTGGAAGTCTAGCCTGCATGTAGTGTGTGTTTACCGTGAGTCTTGTGCTGCATTAATCTCTCATGTACTGGCTGTATGATTCCCTCTCGGGGCTCTGTGAGCCCTTCTGGGGCTCCCTGAACCCCCAGCCCCCCCTCAGGTGCCCTCAAATCCCGAATAGGTCGCGCCAGAGTCTCTTTCCCACTGCCTGTAAGCTTAAACACGCCCCCCCCTGCCTGTCATACGCTACACTGGGGCTGGTGCTGCGATGTTTAACCGTTGGCTTCTGTGCCCATCTGCTTCCATATACTGGCTGTATGATTCCCTCTCGGGGCTCTGTGAGCCCTTCTGGGGCTCCCTGAACCCCCAGCCCCCCCTCAGGTGCCCTCAAATCCCGAATTGGTCGCGCCAGAGTCTCTTTCCCACTGCCTGTAAGCTTAAACACGCCCCCCCCTGCCTGTCATACGCTACACTGGGGCTGGTGCTGCGATGTTTAACCGTTGGCTTCTGTGCCCATCTGCTTCCATATACTGGCTGTATGATTCCCTCTCGGGGCTCTGTGAGCCCTTCTGGGGCTCCCTGAACCCCCAGCCCCCCCTCAGGTGCCCTCAAATCCCGAATAGGTCGCGCCAGAGTCTCTTTCCCACTGCCTTTAAGCTTAAACACGCCCCCCTGCCTGTCATACGCTACACTGGGGCTGATGCTGCGATGTTTAACGGGTGGCTTCTGTGCCCATCTGCTTCCATATACTGGCTGTATGATTCCCTCTCGGGGCTCTGTGAGCCCTTTTGGGGCTCACTGAACCCCCAGTCCCCCCTCAGGTGCCCTCCAATCCCATAGAGTTCGCGCCAGAGCCTCTTTCCCCCTGTCTGAAGGCATTACCACGCCCCCCTGCCTGTCATATTCTACACTGGGGCTCGTGCTGCAATGTTTAACTGGTGGTTTCTGTGCCCATCTGCTTCCATATACTGGCTGTATGATTCCCTCTCGGGGCTCTGTGAGCCCTTCTGGGGCTCCCTGAACCCCCAGCCCCCCCTCAGGTGCCCTCAAATCCCGAATAGGTCGCGCCAGAGTCTCATTCCCACTGCCTGTAAGCTTAAACACGCCCCCCTGCCTGTCATACGCTACACTGGGGCTCGTGCTGCAATGTTTAACTGGTGGTTTCTGTGCCCATCTGCTTCCATATACTGGCTGTATGATTCCCTCTCTGGGCTCTGTGAGCCCTTCTGGGGCTCCCTGAACCCCCAGCCCCCCCTCAGGTGCTGCTATATCCCATCCAGGGAGCGCTAGCGTCCCCTTATCCCTGTAGTTTGTGCGTGCGTAAAGGCTTTTGCCCGCCCCTTCCTGGAAGTCTAGCCTGCATGTAGTGTGTGTTTACCGTGAGACTTGTGCTGCATTAATCTCTCATGTACTGGCTGTATGATTCCCTCTCAGGGTTCTGTGAGCCCTTTGGGGGCTCCCTGAACCCCCAGGCACCCCTCAGGTGCTTCCATATCCAATCCAGGGAGCCATGGGGTCCCTGTAACCCCCTATGTTTTGCCTGCGTGAAGGCTGTAGCCCGCCCCCTCCTGGTAGTCTAGCCTGCATGTCGTGTGTATTTCCGCTGAGTCTCGGGCTGCCTTTCTATCCCATGTACTGGCTTTATGAATACCTCTCAGGGCTTTGTGAGCCCTTCTGGGGCTCCCTGAACCCCCAGCCCCCCCTCAGGTGCTGCTATATCCCATCCAGGGAGCGCTAGCGTCCCCTTATCCCTCTAGTTTGTGCGTGCGTAAAGGCTTTAGCCCGCCCCTTCCTGGAAGTCTAGCCTGCATGTAGTGTGTGTTTACCGTGAGACTTGTGCTGCATTAATCTCTCATGTACTGGCTGTATGATTCCCTCTCAGGGCTCTGTGAGCCCTTCTGGGGCTCCCTGAACCCCCAGGCACCCCTCAGGTGCCCTCAAATCCCATAAGTTCGCGCTAGAGTCTCTTTCCCCCTGTCTGAAGGCTTTACCACGCCCCCCTGCCTGTCATTTTCTACACTGGGGCTCGTGCTGCAATGTTTAACTGGTGGTTTCTGTGCCCATCTGCTTCCATATACTGGCTGTATGATTCCCTCTCGGGGCTCTGTGAGCCCTTCTGGGGCTCCCTGAACCCCCAGCCCCCCCTCAGGTTCTGCTATATCCCATCCAGGGAGCATTAGCGTCCCCTTATCCCTCTAGTTAGTGCGTGCGTAAAGGCTTTAGCCCGCCCCTTCCTGGAAGTCTAGCCTTCATGTAGTGTGTGTTTACCGTGAGTCTTCTGTGCCCATCTGCTTCCATATACTGGCTGTATGATTCCCTCTCGGGGCTCTGTGAGCCCTTCTGGGGCTCCCTGAACCCCCAGCCCCCCCTCAGGTGCCCTCCAATCCCGAATTGGTCGCGCCAGAGTCTCTTTCCCCCTGTCTGAAGGCTTTACCACGCCCCCCTGCCTGTCATGTTCTAAGCTGGGGCTCGTGCTGCAATGTTTAACTGGTGGCTTCTGTGCCCATCTGCTTCCATATACTGGCTGTATGATTCCCTCTCGGGGCTCTGTGAGCCCTAGACCCCGAGGGACTTGGGGGTCGGGGGGGAGTCCACGACGATATAGGGTAGGTCTCTCGCGATCGCAGGGGAATAGGGAGCTCAACCACGCACGCATTTCCGAAATCGGGCGGGGGAGGACCATCAGATGCCTGCATGTCGTGTGTATTTCCGCTGAGTCTCGGGCTGCCTTTCTATCCCATGTACTGGCTGTATGATTACCTCTCAGGGCTCTGTGAGCCCTTCTGGGGCTCCCTGAACCCCCAGCCCCCCCTCAGGTGCTGCTATATCCCATCCAGAGAGCGCTAGCGTCCCCTTATCCCTCGAGTTGGTGCGTGCGTAAAGGCTTTAGCCCGCCCCCTCCTGGTAGTCTAGCCTGCATGTCGTGTGTATTTCCGCTGAGTCTCGGGCTGCCTTTCTATCCCATGTACTGGCTGTATGATTACCTCTCAGGGCTCTGTGAGCCCTTCTGGGGCTCCCTGAACCCCCAGCCCCCCCTCAGGTTCTGCAATATCCCATCCAGGGAGCGCTAGCGTCCCCTTATCCCTCTAGTTTGTGCGTGCGTAAAGGCTTTAGCCCGCCCCTTCCTGGAAGTCTAGCCTGCATGTAGTGTGTGTTTACCGTGAGACTTGTGCTGCATTAATCTCTCATGTACTGGCTGTATGATTCCCTCTCGGGGCTCTGTGAGCCCTTCTGGTGCTCCCTGAACCCCCAGTCCCCCCTCAGGTGCCCTCCAATCCCATACAGTTCGCGCCAGAGTCTCTTTCCCCCTGTCTGAAGGCTTTACCACGCCCCCCTGCCTGTTATATTCTACACTGGGGCTCGTGTTGCAATGTTTAACTGGAGGTTTCTGTGCCCATCCGCTTCCATAT